>CBVK0100408117.1:0-11191 GCA_900067695.1 Picea abies | reverse complement strand
TCTTCCGATCTCACATCAAAGTGTTCAAGAAAATAAAGAAATAATCCACATAAGAAATCAAGCTCATAATTTAACAATTTTGGTCCTGACGGATTCAAGCGTCAACAAGATCGATGTCTCCTTCATCAAGTGTTGATCTCCCTGCTCCTTTTCAATGATGATCTCCTCTTGTCGACCTCTACTCCTGATGGCCTACAGAGGCAAATTGAGGCTCTAGCTAGTTTTTGTGACCTCCGACAGATGATGGTCAACTTGGGCAAAACCAAGGTCATGATCTTCAATGCATCCAAACGCCCTCCCATAGACTTACACTTCTACTTCAGAGGGGAAGAGATTGAGATCAGCACAGCCTACACCTACCTGGGGGTTCAATTCACAGGGCCTCGCTTTGGTATGCGGCAAGCCCTCCAGCCTCGACTCAACAAAGGGTATGGGTCCCTAGCCCTCATCGAGAGACAGTGCTTCCAAGGTCAATTCCAAGACATCTCGTCCAAACTCTACCTGATGGAGGCGATTATCAAGCCCACAGTACTCTATGGCTCAAAGATCTAGGGACCAAGCTTGATACAAATAGATTGGGCTCGGTTGGAGAGAGTTCAGACCTTGCTTCTCAGGCGCATTATCAGATGCAAACGTACAGTTCCACAGTCCATTATTCAGGCAAAGTTTGGTGTCCATCCATTTCGCCTCAAGGTTATCTTTCGCTTGATATCCTTCATTCATAGAGTCAGATCCTTTAGGGACTCTACTACTAGGAGAGAGTGGTACCCCTATCTTGCACTTTGCTCCTCAGAGGCCCTCACCTCAGATCACTCCACAGGTCGCACACGAGGTTGGTTTTCAGAGGCGTCACGGCTTCTGCAGTCGATGACCATCTCCCCAGAGCGCCTTCCCCCCTTCAAGTACTCCTTAGATGCGTCGATCCATCTCTTGCCAACCAAACAGATTGTGAACCGAGACATCAGAGAGGGCATATATAGATTATATATTCAGGTCACTTGGACTTCACCCTCAATGAGCCTGGGCCTGAAGATGTCTTTCTACTTAGAGCATTTTCTAGAGTCGTGGGATGGTATCATTGTCCGCCCCCCATACATGTACAGACATTGGATGCACTCACTCAGGATCCCTCTAGGTCAGCTCCAAGTTGGTTCTCATCGACTCCGAGTAGAGACTGATCACCATATTCCACGCTCTGATAAGGTTTGACAGTTGTGTCACCTACAGGAGACATAGACAGAGAGGCACCTCATTTTTCAATGCCCCGTATACTATGAGATCAAAGGACGTTACTACTGCCTCTACAGGGACTCAAGAGGCTTCCTCTCTACTTTCTTCCAATATTAGGACTAGAGGTGTCTAGTTCTTTTCATCAGGGAGATTCTCAGTCATAGATCCCATCTCTTGTATCCCCCCCCCCACCTAGGGCAAACCAGGATGATCACCTCTTATTTCCATGCCCTTCTATCAGATCGGAGTAACAAACGACAATCCAACCTCCAAAGTACTTCATACCTGATAGTGGTGATACCTAGGGTCTCCTCTCAGCCTCCCCCCCTGGGAGATCGACTGATAGGTTTGAGACCAGTTTGGAGGTGCAGGCCCATACATCCGACCGCACACCCTCATAATGATAGAGGGTTCATCCCTAAAAGGTTTCAAAGTAGGGCACCTCTCACTCGTCGGACTGCCTCCCAGCCCCAGTAGAGCAATCAGAGATCTATTCAGAGCTTCTTTCCTTCGACCTCAGATGGTAGGAGAACTGAGCTTCCTCGCCCCTACATCCCCCCAAGGTCATACAACAGGATCCCCTTATAGTACTCGAGGACTTCGACAGTGAGCTAGTGCAACCCCCGTCGCCCCCCTCGCCATCGGTCATCATATCCAGGATACATTGACCTCATTGGCCTGATTTTCAGAGTTTCAGATATCTCTCCATAGTTTTGAGTTGTCCAACCCACTATGGACACTCTCACTTTGTATCACTGCTATTATGACACTGTTTTATACACTTTATTTTGGCTTTTTACTACGCCTAGGGCTTAGCCTAGTCGGATATTTACCTAGACTGTACTATCTGTTTTCTTTTCTATATCTTTCTCATTTTATGGGAGCTGCTTTTGCACTCCTACATTGTACTGACACTGGATGTATCCTTTAGTCACATTGACCTACTTTTGTGGTCATTCGTTGGACATTAATAAAATTATCTTATCTTATCTTATCTAATGACAGGCGAAGTTATGGTATCTTTATTTTCCTGTTTAATTTATGTCTGGAATGTGTTGATAATTATGCTTTGGGTTTGTTCAGTACTGGATTATGGATTTCCTACCCATGATAGGACTAAATCTTCCAAGTACTCATTAAGGAGCCAACACCAAGCATTGAGCCTGGGTCTGGTTGCTGTAAGTGCTTCATTAGTTATCGCCAGACCACAGCCCAGCAGGCTGTCAGTCCAGGATTACCTTGCATCAATGGAAAGACATGAAGAAAAGGGCCAACTCAGACACCACAAATAACATTATACATATAAAACACACACAATAGTTACCAATTTTAGCCGAATCAGAGGGTTTCAGTATGGAAATTTGGCCAAATTTGGTTCAGCCAAAATATCTGGCACAGTTTGGATTTGCCCGAGGGTTTTCAACTTCTCTGTCCCGTTGACTCCTGCCAGCATTCAATGTGTATGACCAAGAAGCTTTTTAGCGTCAGAGCATCAAATTTTTGCATTTTCTCCACACGAAGTCACCTATCACAATGGTAAATTGATGATCAAATCCGTTATGAAGATCATCATCCATTATGAAGATCTTGAATATCGAAGAATGGATTGTAGTTGATCCTTCATTGTGAATCTATCCCACCCAAGTAGATGCGAACCCTTGCCCATCACGAAACTGCTCTTCCATCTCAGGTTGGGTTGCCGTAGGGCAGCTGACGGAGGGATTCCTCGCCTACTGGTTGGGTGTTATTTTGCTTATATGCTTTACACTGTAAATGAGATGCAAACCCTTGCCAGGCAAGCCGTCCAAGTAGCCTTTCGATTGCATGTTATTATTATTTTATATATAGGAGTACCGTATTGGAATTCGAGTTTGGTAACTATGTTTCTAAGCCACAAATAGGATCAGTTCATTTTTCAAAATGACACGTTTCAACAACTAAAATAATAGAAAAATTATAAGACTTCGCCATAGAAGTCCGAACCGTCGAGAGGAAAAACTCCCACGCAGGAAAATTCAGCATATTTTATAACTCGATGATTTGTTTGATTGATTTTTTTCAATTTAACTCTGGATTTCAATGAAGGTTTTAATGGGACGGACATAGATGGGATTTAGCCTATTTTTAGAGTCAATTATTTTCCATTGTAGAGATCAGCTAGTTCATTTAACCTAAGCTAGTTGCATTCACTGAAAATCTATTTTTCAGTATCGAATCTTGCCACAAAACTTCTATTATAAATATGTACTCATTTGTAATACAAACACACACAGTTCTGGATCCACAAAAATTCGAAAGACCTCATTCGTATAATACACTAATGGCCACCAGCAATAAAATCCTAGGTCAAGATGAACGTTAATTCAGATGAGACAAATGCCATATTGCTGCTGAAAATCATTACAAATTGGGATAAATGGCCCTAAGATGAACGGATACCCACTTACCAGAAACTGAAAATATAGCAAGCCCTGTCGAAATTTCGATCCAGAAACACGATTCGCCCTTTAAAAAAACGGCGATACCACTTCAACCTGTAACAATGAATACATTTTGAAGGAAATTTCAGGGATTTTTTACCATAACAAATCCAAATCCAAATCCAGCGATTCAAACGGCTTCTGAATTTACAACAAAGACTCCATTATCCAACTAATTATTGCATCGCATTGATTTCACCTTTTTGTCTATTCCTCTCGCAGAGATTTCGGTGCTGAATTGCCTTATCCTCTCAACTACGAATGCCATGAGGTTTCAAACTTATCTGGGCCTTCTCCATCCAGTTTATATGGATGTAGATTCAGTTCCGGGGCTTTGGAATAAGCTAGACTTCGATGAATAATAAACCCAAAACATAGGTTATTGATTAATTAGATTCGGTTTTTTCTTTCCGCCATACAATTTATTTGTTTTTTTCTTTTTTCTTTTTTTCTAGGAACTATTTGTTTTTTTCTTTAGGTTGAAAGGATGGATTAGCAACCCTACACGTTATTAACAACGCTAGCGATATTTCCATATGTTTATTGGGATGTGGTTGGGCAGCAACTTAAAAGATTGATTAGGAATCTTATACGATATTAACAATCTGGTTTGGTTTTGTCATTGTGGTGGACAGAGAGTCATAAGAAAAATTTACACCTTAGTAAATTTGATAATAAAAAATTACAGTTTAAATGATAAAAAAAGTTATATTTTAATAAATTTGATCTTTTTGGTTATTTGTTAAATCTCGGTTAGAAGGGTGAATTGGGGACCACTAGCAAGGTGAGTAGGCTCTGCGGCGTGGTGGGAGAAGGACGAATGGGGGTCCACGGAACAAAACCTTACAGGCTCTGCGGTGCGATGGGTCTATGTGACAAGTATGGGTGCGTGAGGGCTCTGCGTGGCGGCGAAAACAAAAACCTGTGTCACTCTGTTCAGGGTCGAGCTTCAGCTCAAGCTGTAACGACTATTGTCCGCTCCAGGGCAACCTTCGTGTGTTAGAGGGCTCGACTCCGAGTGCGCGGGGTGTTTATCGTTTGAGTTTTTGCGGTAGTGGAGGTTCCGGGAGTTTGTTGCAGCGAGTGTTTTGTTTTCTCTTTGGTTTTTCTAGACCCTCTTTACATCTTCGTCCTTGGCAAGAAGAGGATTTGGACCAGAGCTTCAAGGTCCACACTAGGGGTGTGCGGTGTTTCAGTTAACACCTTAAGGTCCTTGGGGGGCGTGCAGTGTTGGGTAAACACTTTGAGGTCCTTTGGGAGCATGCAGCTTCTGGTTTAGTTTCTTTTCTGGGTTTTGTTAGGGTTTATCCCTGTTCCGTTTCTCTTTTTGCACCCTGTGTGTTGGTTATCTTCTCTGGTGACTTTCTAGTTACTTTGGAGATGTAATAGTTTATGTTTATGAGCATGGTCTTTGGACTAGTTCTGATATGAACATTTGCATGGTCAAAAAAATGTAAAAAATTATATTTTCACTAATATAATTGAATAAACTTTCTATTGAAAAAAAGATGGATTTGAATTGGTAACATAAAACATTGACATTATGATAATATGTTTATTGAGATATACTTTAGTAACAAAAAAAACATATGAACTTTTAACTCTAACTTTTTTTATAATAATTAAAATAATTAAGAAGAATATAAAATTTATTTCAATCGATTTTTTCCTGGCCACTCAATATAACATAACAAAAAGGCAAACCAACATTTTTTAATCTAAACTAAAGCAAAAATCATTTTGGATTCACAATTCAAAATTGCAATTTTGATGAATATTTTATTGTTAAATTCTAATAATAAGATATTCCTAATCAAGAAGAAGGATGACACTTTTATTTATAACTTTGTTTTAGGTGATATGTTGTTGACAAGCATGTGAATATTTTATTACCAAATTCTAAAAATAAGATATTCCAAATCAAAAAGGATGACAATTTTGTTTTAGGTGATATGTTGTTGACAAGAGTGTGGCAAAATTTAAGTTGTATTTTGGTCTTTTGATGTAATCTAATGTGAACTTAAGGATTTGAAGTTAAGAGAAGTTATTCATTTCACATGATAAAGGTCACATGTATCCTTATTACATAACGATCAATATGCACCTCATAGTAGAGTATTTAATACTTTATACGTTAGGATATATATTGTCTAATTTTAAAAATCTTTGGATTGGATGGTATATAACTCAACATATACAACATTAAATGTTTTGTTGTGGGATGCATATCATATATCTTATTATACATGGTTGGCTTCAATGTTACATAAATTGAGTCGTTGCCCATTTACCACATATTTCATTAACTAACATACAAAAACAAAAATCATATCTAATTCACTAAAAAAATATATCTAATTCACTAAAAAAAAGTATATAGTGTAGAAAACTTAAACAACAAAAAAACTCAAAAAAATAATAAAATGCTTATTTCAATATTGGAGTCACCTAATACTTTGTATGTTCAATGATAATAGATTTTAATAGTCCTGCAATATGCACTATACATTGACTTTAAAGTCGATAAAGATTGACTTTACATTAATCTATTCAAATTCCTCAAAGTTTTCAAAATTTTATTTATTAATTAAAAAACATATTTTTTGAATTTTCAAATTTTAAAAATTATTTTCTAGTTGGCTGCAAGTATTGTTGTGATTATTTTTGTGTAGGTTTACAAATATTTTTAAATTTAAAAATTAAATAATAAATTAAAAAAAAAAAAATTGTCACATTGGTTCATTCATGCACTTTATTTGTTGAGTTGTTTTTACCATTCATTAAGTTAGTTTTGGTTGGATCATTTGAGGTTGTTAGGACTAAGAATTTATATAGCCAAACCATCTCTACTTTTAATAGAAAGACTCTTTAAAGAGTTATTATATTTTTATTCTCCCACAATGAGATAAGTCTACATGACAACTATAACCAACTCTTGTGCTGTCACAGCGAGATCTATAAGTACCCAAATGTGTGTGAAAATGCAAAGGAGGCCTCTTATTCACTTAAAATCACTCAAAATATGCACCTAAGAAGTTACAAAACAATTATGGTTACTGTGGATTTGCTAATAGCATTCTTCATTCTTTAGGATCGCTAGTGGAAAATTTACTTCATATTGAAGGTGAATCATAAGAGGCAAATAGGGTGCATACTAGATAATACACTAAAGAAAAATCGGCAAATAGCTTCATTAAATAAAATACCCATGAAATAATGCAAGGAACACACTTTTTATATCAACTTAAATTCTCCTCCATGTAATGCTCACTAGCTTAGCTTGGTACTTAATTTGTGTTTTGATAAACAATTGCTACTTTTATTTTTTGTTCTAGATAATCATTATGCTTCATAGAAAGCTTGCTACCTAATTTATGTTTTGATAAACAATTTTTACTTTTATTTCTTGTTCTAGCTAATCATTTTGCTTTATATTGTAACCATAATTTATGTTTTTGAATGCAAGTGTAATAGAGGAGAGGAAAGCTACATCATTTTTGTAAGTTTTAAACCTGTGAAGTAAAGCAATGCATATAGATTCTTAAGTAAAACAAAAATTAATCAATGGCTCATACACATAGTACACAGAGATTTATACCGGAAACCCTCAATCGGGGAAAACCTCTCTTATATTCATTATATCGAATTTCGCCATTCACCATACAATATATACAATGTTTTTAGGTATTCCGTAGATACCAAAACCCTAATCCCTTAATCCGGGATTAATTTAGAAAACCGCTAAAAATAGCAAAAACCACCCAAAAACAAATTTCAGGGCATTGCCCCGAACACTGCTCGTAACCAGGGGGGGCCATACTTGCCCCCCCCCTGGGACCCCCCTAGGAAGCATGTGGCGCACACGACACAAATAGCACTACTAGAGGGATCGTCAAACACAGTTGTCGAATCTGACGTGCACACACACACACATGCAAAGAATATAACACATACCCAACAATGTTATGATAATCTCTATTTAAACATAAGTGCAGTGCATTTTTTCTATTGAGGAATATGAACCAACTATTTTACGTCATGTGTAACACCCCAGTTTTGATCCCCATAATGTAATGTAATGTAAATATGTGAATTAGGTTGTGAGCCAAACCGTGTGGTCGAGAGCTAAGAATGTAGATGATGTACATTGAAGTTATTAATAAAAAAATACATTGTTGGCTACGAGGCAAGGGGGACTAAAATAATGGGGGCTATGACTCCACGAGAGAGGAATGAGAGGGGACTAGGAGGCCTAAAAATGGGGTTTAAAACCAAATATAATATCGTATTCCAAAGCAAGAGTCACATGAGCATTTTAGCCTAAGTTTAGAAAAGAGTTCCAAAAGTGATTATTTGGGTGCCAAGTGGCAAGTTCAAAGCATGCACACTTAATCCTGGTTTGAGAGGAAGTTGGGGGATTAGGACCATCATTTTGTCCATCATTCTACCATCATTCTAGCTGGGTACAAATTGTAAGAGGAATGGAGCCAAGCTTGTGAAGGGGAATGAATCATATTTCTATTGTGAAAATTGATACTGAGAATCCCTATAGATCCCAGCATTGAAATTTCCTGGCTAGTATGTGTTGAAGCTCAGTAAGGGGTGTGGTAGCCTGAGGGACTGAATTGTAGAGAAGGGGATCCACCCTTTGGGTGGTGCAGACTGAAGGGGGAAAGAGAGTTAGTGATTGGGATGGTTGCATAAGTGATTAGGTTGAGACAATTAGTTGGAATTGAATTGAGAGAGTTTTTGTTCATCCTTGTGAACTCATAACCATAGCATGGGGGTGGCCTATTGTAGAAAGACCTAGTGCAACAATGCCTATGACTGGGAGGAACATCCCACATAAACAACCAATTAGTGTTTTCATTAAAATAAGTGTTCTTTAATATATGTGCTTATATGTGGTTTATATGCAGCTTTACATGCTTAAATTATTGTTATAAATGGCTACACATTTATATTTATGTATGTTTTATATTAGTTATGCATTGTGTTACCACTTAAACTCTACCTTAGGAGGAAAAGTTCTAACCTAAGCAAGAGAGCTTAGAGGCACTATAGGTAAGCTATACATTGTCGCCTCAATAACCTTACCTCACACTTCATACTAAGAAATCCTAGACTGGGGGGGGACCCTACGGTCAATCTAAACCAAATTGTTGAGTGTAGAGTGAGAAGGACTTAGCTTAAATTGACAAAATTTCATTCAATCAAAATAACTCACTTATTAAAGATGAAACCTAAA
Organism: Picea abies; assembly: GCA_900067695.1. Lineage (NCBI taxonomy): Eukaryota > Viridiplantae > Streptophyta > Pinopsida > Pinales > Pinaceae > Picea > Picea abies. The sequence continues at coordinate 2,233 of CBVK0100408117.1, read as the reverse complement.
AAATCCCAAGGAAAGCATGAAGTTATATTTCCCTTTAAAAGACAAAATTCAAAGAATGCTTATGATTTCTTGTCCAAGATGTCTAATGTATATTAGTACATGTTGAAATAGAAATACAAGCAATCATTCAAACCCCAATTGATTAGATCCTGAAATTTTGAGGCAAGTATCATAAAACTTGTGTCATTTAAGTCAATATTTAGAAAATGAAATAATGGTGACCAACGTGAGTGTCACAAGTAATGTTGATATTGAAAATTAAGTCAACCACCATAAACTTGAAAGGTTTACAATTCCATGAAATATTCCATCACACACAGTAAACTTAAATGATAAAATTTCAAGATGTGGTGCCAAATATTGTCCACTTGGAGAGATTCATTATGTGTTTACAAATTCTTTGGCAACAAGATTCCATTCACAAGAGGCATGTAAATTTATGTTCAAGTGTTATGAAATCATTAACCAAATGATTGTTTGCATGAAAAAATATTTTCCAATTATTAGATTAGATGTATTCTAGCAAAAAGAAACATTAAAGTTTGTCCATCAAATAAAATAACTGGTCTTAAGCTTGAATTGTGATTAGCATTTAAAATGAAATAACATATCATTCCATGAGCCCATTTATCATCAAAATAAGAATGAATTCAGCAAGTGCAAAGTATATATTAATATTCCAAATAGAAAATGCTTAAGGATTATGAAATGTAATGGATTGTTGTTAGGGACGTAGTGTCGAAATGTATGACAATAGTAGAGATTTAAGAAACATTGATCTCAAAGATTGTTCAAGGTCTTAGAGATAACATTGCAAGGATAAATCCTTCTTTTTTAGATAGTTGGTACTCCTCTTTTATAAATATAATACAGAAACACAAATAATGCAAGTGCAAAGTATATATTAATATTCCAAATAGAAAATGCTTAAGGAGTTATGAAATGTAATGGATTGTTGTTAGGGACATAGTGCTGAAATGTATGACAACAGTAAAGATTTAAGAAACATTGATCTCAAAGACTGTTCAAGGTCTTAGAGATAACATTGCAAGGATAAATCCTTTTTTTTTAGATAGGTGGTACTCCTCTTTTATAAATATAATACAGAAACACAGATAATGCCTGAGAAAGGACCAAGCTTGTTCAAAAATAAATATTCACAATAGTAATTATTTTACAAGGTTGTAAAAGAGTAAAATGAGGAATCTCACAACGCATTATTTCCATCATAGCATGAAGTAAAGTAGGAAATATCATTTGGAAAGATGAGAGTAAAGTACCACATATTGTTACACATCAAAATTCCTCACTTCGACAGTGTGGCATTTTCATTGTCGTAAGTGTCGCATTCACTTTCCCTAAGTGTCGCATCACAAAAGACACCATGAAAACACTTGCTACATCCCCTAAAACATGTTAGAATAAGAAGCCCCATCATCTGATAGTCATAACATATGTTTTTACTAGGGAATTACTCATCTTGGTAACTTTTTGGAAGATCAACGCTCCCCTGCTCATACACATGGAGTGCTAGCACTCCTTGTCCATCTCAGGGGGAGCATTGTAGCGCTCTATTGCCAATTTTAAAGGAGTGTTGAGTTGGTTGAGGAAATCTTGGAAGAAATCCCACTTTCTTCTAAAGACAACTATGTTAGAAAAACGGGATAGTCCTCATAAAAGAGGGTTGCCTCCTAGGGAAAAAAACTCTAACATAACTTCTACCGTCAAACATGCGACCTTATAATGAACGGTCCAGATTTAATATGAAATTACAATATACATTTACAAGGCAATTTTTCCTTCGAGGGCTTCGCCCCTGAACCCACGCATGGAGGGGTGTACAGTCTACGTGGGGTATAAACACGACTGAAAACAAAGACCTATGAAACAGGAAGATAATCAAGCTCCGCAACCAACAAGCTCCCACTTGGAGACTGATCACAACAACTCCATTGTTGGTGTACCTATTGGACTAACTCCACCTTGGACATGGAAAATTTATCATCTTCACCTTCATGCCTGAAGACCAACTGAAATTGAGCAGGAACTTAGTTTCTCCCTAGTTACTCCTTTGTTAACATGTTTGTAGGATTCTGGCTAGTATGTATATTTTCCAACTTCAAATGTCCATCTTCCAAGAACATGTCTTACCTCTTTTAGAAACCATTGGTTTCCATTCCTCGGCTTTATTTTTACCTTTCCCATTCCAACAATTTTGCATGGTGCATCATCA
>CBVK0100408116.1:0-18273 GCA_900067695.1 Picea abies | reverse complement strand
AATGTTTCCTATGGGGTGTGGCATGAAATGAAGCCCCTGAATCTACTACCCAAAACTCATAAATATTATCTATAGAAAGAATCAAAGCATCTTGTAACACATCACCTGTTACATTTGCTTCCTGATTTTTCTCATGATGTCCATTTCTTTGTTTCTTTGTAGCTCTGGAGTCTTTCTTCAAATGTCCTTTCTTCCCACAATTCCAGCACTCTATCTTTCCCAGTATGGATTTGGATTTGCCCTTCCTAGAATCCCCTCGGTTCCTTGAGCCCTTTCCTCTATCATTTTGTCTTCCCTTGTTCTCCATGTTTAACGCATTACCTGATGTCTCACCTGTGCTTTTCCATCGCATTTCCTCGCTAAGGATAACACCAACAACATCATCAAAATTTAAAGTGTTTGAACCAGAGACAGAGTTACTTACAACCATGACCAAGCCGTTCCAATTTTTTGGCAATGAGCACAAGATTAGAAGAGCCCTAACCTCGTCATCAAAGTCCAATTTTACATAACTTAGCTGATTAGTAACCATATTAAATTCATTTAAATGATCTGCAACAGACCCACCTTCTAACATCTTCATATTAAATAATCTCTTCATTAGAAATACCTTAATGGATGCCAACGACTTTTCATACAGTTTAGCCAATGCGTCCATTAGCTTCTTCATTGTCTTTTCTTTTGAAATATTGAAAGCCATCGATGTTGCCAAGCTCAGTCATATCATTCCTAGTGCCTTTTTGTCAGGAACCTCCCATTCTTCATCCTTCATGGTCGTCGACTTCTTTGTTATTCCACCCAATGGTAGGAATAGATCCTTCTGATATAAATAATCTTCCATCTACATCTTCCATAACTGGTAGTTTTGGCCGTTAAATTCATTGACCCTAAACTTTACATCTTCCGCCATTGCTCCCACTCGAACCAGGAACCCTCTTTTCCTGCGAGTTACCTTTCTCTCCTATACTAGTTGTTAGAAAAACAGGATCGCAGAGCAATAAAAATAAGACAAATGCATAAATAAAACACAGAAGATACAAAATACAATAGAGACATAGATATACGTGGTTCACCCAGTGTGGGCTACGTCTTCCAAAGAAATTATGAGGTCATTCCTTTGTTATTATTCAACAAATGAAGGGATACAACCTACAACACACCCATTGTAACTTCCTCTTCTTTCTCTCATAATACAATATTCGCAATGATACACAGCCGCAATACAATTCCCTCATAAAAGAGGGTTTCATTCTAAGGAAAAAAACCCTAACATAACTTCTACTGTCAAATTTGCGACCTTATAATGAACGATATAGATTTACTATGAAATTACAATATACATTTACAAGGAAATTTTTCTTTATGGGGCTTCGCCCCCGAACCTCCACTTTCCCCTAGACTCCATTGGAGGGGTAAACCCCCCCGCGTGGACGGGTGTATAGTATTTTGGGGTGTATAGTCTTCATGGGGTATAAACACGACTGAAAACAAAGACCTATGAAACAAGAAGATAATCAGGCTCCATAACAAATAAGCTATGGATGGATTGGGTTATTTTAGCTCGAATCTAACTCCAGGGTTGCATCTAAGGAAGATATCACAACTATTTGAGCCATATCCTTAACTAATTCCAAATATACCCAAGGTAGTTGGGCCTCTCAAAGCCTATAAATGGAGGCATTCCCATGGTGAAAAGGAGGAGAAAATAAACAAAGCATTGTTATTTTGATTGTGGATCTCTCGAGAAAGGGTTGGACGAGGAGGACTTGGAGAGGTCGTTGCAACATCATCTGAAGATTATAAATTTCCTTTTGGAGTTATGATTCATAAGGGATCCAGAGAAGACTAAGGATAACTTAGAATTCGTAGAAGCACCTCATGAAGCTCAGAATGGCCTCAGCAGATAGAGAAAGAGAAAACATTCAAAGTCTTCAAATCTCAGTGAAATTGGAATCATCGCGAGAGAGTGTCCCAAGATTTCCAATGGCATAAATGGCTCATCAATCAGAGTTACGGATCAAAAGATATTCGCGGTCAAATTTTTGGTCAAACTAGCCTAGTCAACAAGGATGAGTCAGCATCAGTACTGCTGACATTAGCATCAATAAGGATGAAGTCATCATCCGTACAGGGTACGTGGCACACGCAGAAGGAGACACGTGTCATGATGACATCAGCACGATGACATGGTAGCACCAGAGGCTGCCATGTGTCACTCATTTTTGGACTTTTTCGGTCAAATTCGTGGACCAATGGGAAGGTGCCACGTGGTAGTCCGTACAGCCACATGGAAGACTATACAACCACTTGGTAGGTGACGTGGAAGAGGTGACATGGTTGACCGTGCAATGTGGTGACATGGGCCAATGAAAGGCCACCATGTGGCCCAGTCATGGGCTACCACATGGCAATGTGCAATTTCACAAGGATGCCCAACAACCGAACTTTCCAAAAGGTGGCAGGGTTGGCGCCTACCAAGTTAGTAGAATATCCGCCAAATCTGGTAGGATGGGAACCATATCTACCAAAGTAAGCACATTCGCCAGAGTTAGCCAACCACCAACAAACTCTGCCATATATATATACACAGTGTAACAGTACACCAAAACGGGAGCCCGCGGGTTCGACCCCGGGATCTCCCCTATCCACTCTACCTTTGCCATGTCCACCCAACCAATTGGGTTGGGATGTGACTTGGTACAATTCGCCCATAATATTACTTAAGTTTTGGATTCCGGCAGTGTACAGGGGGGCAGACCAGGGGCGCGATCGTACAGACATGGCACAAAAAATAAGAAAATTTCCCAGTAATTAATTGTAGGTACATGCATGAAAATCGAGACAAAATTTCTCAAGTGCCTGACTCAGATCGAGGCGTGGAGATGGTTATTTTTGGGTAATTTGACGCCACAAATTCAATGGTGTTGTTTTTTTTCTGATCTGAGCAAAGCCTCTACATCTTAACTCTAGAATGAGGTATACTTATGTATTTTTCCAAATTCTTTTGTTGAGTTAATAAAAAGGCCTACACATTTGAGAGTGGGACCCGAAGATGTAGTCCACCAGGGACGATCTCTGTTATCAAGTTTTGTGTTCATATATGATGCATATGTCTCTTCATTATTGAGTTATTCCTTCTTTATGGTGCACTTCAATTTATGCTCATTTAATACGATTCTTTAATAAGTCACATCGATGAAAAGATCCCAGATCATGTTGGTATCAAAGCAGTCATCTTTGACTTGAATTGTTGAGTGTGAATGCTTACTAGGGCCAAGCATAAGCGGGGCGAAGGAACTCTTAAGACTTTCAATCCCGAAGTTGGTCGTGCATCTTGAAGGAAGAAAATGGTCGAAGAGGACAAGCGTGATGAACATGAGAAAAACTTCCATATGGTTTTTTATCGCATGTCTTAAATGGTCGAGTAAATGTATGGAGACTACGAGAAGAGGATGAAGAAGAAAGGTAAGAAAAAGGAAGCACAAGCATATGATAATGCTTCAGTGAATCAAGGGTCTGGAGGAGACCCTCTTGAGCCTCCATATTCACCATCAAGTTTTAGCTCTTCTTCTTCTGAGCATTCTCATCATTCTAGCCATAAAACTTCTTTTAGGAAACCATTGTTAAATCTTGATGTAAATTTTGCTTTACCTATGTTTAATGGAGATGCTAATCCTGAAAAGCTAGATAATTGGATCCAACAGGCTGAAGTATATTGTTGTTTTCAACAGATTGATGAAGAGGAAGTTAAAGTGCAATTGGCCTCTCTTTGGTTGGAAGGCATCGGTCTTGTATGGTGGGAGAGCAAACTTCATCACATAAGTAAGTGTGGTAATCTTCTTTTCTCATGGTCGGAATTTAAATCAGTGATAAGGAAGCAATTTTATCCATTGGCTTATGTACATAAAGCAATGATGGAATGGAAAACTTTAAGGCGAAGTAAAGGTCAAACTGTACAAAGTTTCATGGGAGAATTTAGGAAGAAAGCTCTTGCATTAAACATTCCTTTAGATTCTTATGAAACTTTAATGAAGTATATTGGTGCACTTCACAGTTATATTCATCATACTTTGTTATTGTTTAACACCACCAGTCTTGACGAAGTTTGTGTGTGAGCCACTCTCCTTGAGAATAAGGAAAAGCATGTTCAAGAAGATCCCACAAAGAAACCTTCCAATATCCCACATCAATAGTTTAAGAAGTTTAAAAGGAAGGACAAAAAAACTGCCATTGTAAAGAGGGAAGAAGGAAAACCATCATGCACTCATTGCAAGAAGAATGGTCATGATGATGAACATTGTTGGAAACTACATCCAGAGAAGAGACCGAAATAGTTCGATGCAAAGGGGAAGACAAAGACTATTGCTACAATGCAACAATATCTTGGTTCTGATTCAAGAAACGAAGGAAAGATCACAACAGTTGAAGTACAAGGTAAAGAATCCCTTCATGCTAGTTCAAATTCCAATAATGAATCTCCTGATGATGAAAGAAAGAGGAATGAATTATTTCACATAAGAGTTGTATCTAAGCACACTAAGATAGATACATTATTTGATCTGGGTTCCCAAGTAAACTTGATATCTGAAGCACTTGTCAAAAATATGGGTCTTGAAACTAAACCACATCCAAAGCCTTATCCTCTTGGTTGGGTATGTGATAAAAAAAAAAATAATGTCACCAAGTAGTGTACGGTCAAATTTGTCAAAGTTGATTGATGAAGTGGATTTGGATGTTGTATCACTTGATATACGTGGCATAGTGCTAGGGAGTCCTTATCTTTATGATAGGAAAGCAGTCTTCTTTTGTCATGAGAACAAATATCACCTTACTAAAGGGGGAGTGGAATATACTGTTAGAGCCCACATCATGAGGGTAAACACCACACTTGTTAGTGCAGGACAAATGAAGAGACTCATAAACACTAATAAGAGATATGTACTCATGGTCGTAAGGGAAAAGGATGTCAGAACATCCGACGCCTTCCAAGGATGTGATCCTTCTCATAAGAAATAATTAATTGATATTGTTTCTAAGTATGATGATATTTTGCAGGAACCAGATGGATTACCTCATAATAGGGAAATCCAACATGAAATACATCTTCAGCAGGATTCTACTCTTCCTAATGTGGGCATGTACAGGATGTCAGTTGTAGAGATGACAGAGATCAAAAATTAGGTACAAGGCTTATTGGATCAAGGAGTCATTAGGCCCAGTTCATCTCCTTGTTGTTCTCCGATCGTGATGGTTGCAAAGAAGGATGGCACATGGAGAATGTCTGTCGATTACCGAGCCTTAATCAAAATCATAGTGAAAAATCAATACCCTCTTCCTCGTATAGATGATTTACTTGATCAATTAAAGAATGTTGTTTATTTCACTAAGTTGTATTTGTGCAATAGATACCATCAGATCAGGGTTGTAGAACAAGATGCGTGGGAAACTGCCTTTAAAACCAAACATGGATTGTTTGAGTGGTTAGTTATGTCGTTTGGCCTTTGTAATGCTCTTACAACCTTCATGGGTGTGATGAATGATGTATTCAGACCATTTCTAGATGATTTTGTGATTGTATATTTAGATGACATTCTTGTATTTAGTGGGACTTTGGATGAACATGTAAGGCATGTAAAGCAAGTATTTGATACTTTGCAAAGGGAAAAGTTGAATGTAAAATTGTCCAAATGTGAATTTGGTAAGACTGCACTTGTGTACTTAGGTCATATTGTAGGAGGAGGACAATTGAGAATTGATCCTTCCAAGATTGATGTAATTGTAAATTGGCTCTAGCACAAAAGTGTAACCGAAGTACGAAGCTTCTTAGGTGTAGTCCAGTACCAGAGGAGATTCATTTCAAACTTCTCTTTTATTGCAGCTCCTTTGCATGCCTTAACCAGTGTGAAGAACACTTTTCAGTGGGGAGGAAAGCAACAAAAAGCTTTCGACACTTTGAAGGAAAATATCAGTACCGCACCAGTATTAGCATTGTTGAATCTTCAACAATCTTTCGAGATCGAGACAGATGATAGCAGATACACCATGGGTGCAATATTGATGCAATATCATAAGCCTATCTGTTACCACTCCGAAACTTTTAACCAAGTTGTTGTTAACTATCCTACATATGATAAAGAGTTGTATGCATCAGTTCAAAGCGTAAAGAAATGGGATCACTACTTGTTAGGGAAGGAAACAATCATACATACATATCATCAGCCCTTATAGTATCTCCAAGCACAAACCAAGCTGCAACAATCTCAACATTACAGGTGGATGGGTTTTCTTCAACAATCTCATTTGGTAATCAAATACAAAAATGGTACAAGTAACAAGGTAGTTCATATACTTTCTAGACCTCCTATTGTTGCTTCTATTATTTTGAAGAATGTTTTTTTATCTCATGATAACTATGTGGAACAATATGTCGTTGATGAAGATTTTAAAGAAGTATTTGGGAAGCTAACCCATGGTGCACAGGTAGAGAACTATTTTCTGTAGGGAAAACTACTCTACCATCTTGGAAAGCTATGTATTCCTACAAGTGAACGAGTCCATGTAATACAAGAAGCTCACACTTCTCTTGTGTCTAGGCATTTTGGGGTAGGAAAAACTATGGCTCGTCTGCAGAGATTTTGTTACTGGCCTCAGATGAAAGCAATTGTAACTAAATATGTAAAGGGGTGTGTGATGTGTTCTACTTGTAAACCCACTAATAGAAAATTGGGGCTATACTCACCACTTCCTGTTCCATCCCATCCATGGGAAAGTATCTCCATGGATTTTGTAGGGGGTTTACCAATGTCGAAAAGGGATCATGACTATTTTTACGTTGTAGTGGATAGGTTCAACAAGATGTGTATCTTGATGCCATATAAAAAGTAGATCATTGCTTAGCAGACTGCTAAGTATGTTGGTGTTCATTTTGGATTACCCACATCCATTATCTCTGATCGAGATACTTGATTCCTTAGGGATTTTTGGACAAGCTTGTGGAGAATGATGGACACCAAGTTGAAGAGGAGCACTGCTTTTCATCCACAGTCTGACGAACAGACAAAGGTTGTTAACTGAATAGTGGTACTTTTGCTTCGAGACTACTACAACAAGCATCCCAAGTTATGGGATGAACAGATACCCTATGTACAACATGCTTACAATCGAGCCTTACATTCCTCCACTCAATGTTCGCCATTTGAGACATATTTTGGGTATTTGCCTAAGGTCCCTTTGGACTTGATGTATGGGAAAGATGTCGATCCTGATGAAGAAAGAAATGAAGATAGGGACCGCAAGTTCATTCAAAGGATCCAGCAGGTACACCAAGTAGTTAGAGAACAGTCTGAGAAAATTCAAGCACATTATAAAGCTCGGCATGACAAACACAGGGTTGATCTTCAATTCCAAGTTGGAGACCAGGTATGGCTTCACATCAGCAAGGAGTGGTTGAAGGGTGACGGCAAGAAACTCAAGCCCATCTGATACAAACCCTTCACTATTTGGATAAAAGTGGTACCAATGCTTTTCGTCTAGATCTTCCACCTTATATGCAGATCTACTCAGTTGTAAATGTGGAAAACTTGAAACTTTTTTAGCCTCCCATGATCATGGATCAGGGTGAGGAAGTTTCAATACTTTCAGATGATGATTTTTCTCTTGAGTACTTGGAATAATTGAAGGAAGATATCATCATGGACAGGAGGACGAGGACTTCACACAGGGGTGACGTTGATTATCTTCGAGTGGGCTTAAAGAGCACACTTCCAAGCAAGGCAAAGTGGATTGAGAAGGACAAGGTGATGGAACTCTTCCCTCACTTATATGTTGATTGATGAAATCTTTTGGTGGTCTAAAAATCTTCTAGTGGGAAGGGGTGATCCAGAGAATACAAAGGATAACTCAAAATTCGCAGAAGCACCCCAGGAAGCTAAGAATGGCCTCAGCAAACAGAGAAAGGGAAAAATTTCAAAGTCTTTAAAGCTAAATGAAATTGGCATCATCGCAAAGAGCACATCACAAGATTTCCAACAACGTAAACGGCTCATCAAATAGAGTTACAGATCAAAATATATTCGCGATCAAAGTTTTGGTCAAACTAGCCCAGTTAGTAGGGATGAGTCAGCATCTGTACTGCTAACATCAACATCAGCATGGATGATCTCATCATCCATACAGGGTACATGGCACACATAGAAGGTGACGCATCTCATGCTGACGTGGTAGCACCAGAGGCTGCCATGTGTCACTCATTTTTGGACTTTTCCGGTCAAATCCGTGGACCAATGGGAAGGTGCCACATGGTAGTCCATACAACCACATGGTAGACTGTACAACCACTTGGCAGGTAACTTGGTCAACTGACGTGCCAGAGGTGACGTGGTTGACCGTGCAATGTGGTGACGTGGGCCAATGAAAGGCCGCCACGTGGCCTAGTCATGGGCTTCCACGTGGCAGTGTGCAATTGCACAAGGATGCCCAGCGACCGAAATTTCCAAAAGGTGGCAGGGTTGGTTGGTGCCAACCCCCAATCTTCCAAGTTGGTAGAATATCCGCCAAATCTTGTCGGATGGGAACCATATCCGCCAAAGTAAGCACATTTTCCAAAGGCTCTACCAAAGTTAGCCAACCACCAACAAACTCTGCCATATATACACACACACACACACACACACATACACAGTGCCACAATACACCAAAACGAGAGCCCGCGGGTTCGACCTTGGGATCTCCCCTATCCACTCCACCTTTTCCATGTCTGCCCAACCAATTGGGTTGGGATGTGACTTGGTACAATCCGACCATAATATTACTTAAGTTTTGGATTCTAACAATGTACGGGAGGGAAGACCAGGGGTGCGACCATACGGACAGGGCATGGAAAACGAGAAAATTTCCCAGTAATTAACTGCAGGTGCAGGCATGGAAATCGAGACAAAATTTCTCAAGGGCCTGAAAGTACCAGACTCTTATCGAGGCGTGGAGACAATCATTTTTGGGTAATTCGACGCCATGAATTCAATGGTGTTGTTTGTTTTGTGATTTGAACAAAGCCTCTGCAGCTTAACTCCAGAATGAGGTATTCTTATGTATTTTCCCAAATTCTTTTTGTTGAGTTAATAAAAAGGCCTACCCATTTGAGAGTAGGACCCGGAGACGTAGTCCACCAGGGACGTACTCCATTATCAAGTTTTTGTGTTCAAATCTGATGCATATGTCTCTTCATTATTGAGTTATTCCTTCTTTATGGTGCACTTCAATTTATGCTCATTTAATACAATTATTTAATAAGTCACGTCGATGAAAAGATCCCGAATCAAGTTCTCATCTAATATACTTGGCCTATTTCCTTCAAGTATGTGGTTTCATGTCCTTTTCTATGTTTAATTTGATTTGCATAGATGAATTTTCTTTTTCTAATCCATTAGAGTAGAAGGAAGTCACTTGTTTCTTGTTGTTCATTGCAGGAGTTGATTTGTGCTAAAAGTTGGATCAAGCTTGCAAACAGGCGGCTAGGATGAACATCATAAACAAAGTACATCCTACTTCACCTTCTCCTCTCTTTTTCGATAATAAAAATAAGTTTATAGGAATGGTAGTGTCCAAATGATTGTTTATGTCTTGGTATAGGGGTCAGTAATCCAAGGGAAATCTCACCTGTCCTCATGAGAATATTTTCGTAACAGAAATTGGTGACTCTACTGGGAATTGAAATTTCATTTTATTCTTCCCTTGGTTCATCCATGACTTTATCCTATCCCTAGATCATATCCACTAATTTGATCTGTTTTTTACTTTGCTAGTTGTCTCACAGAGCCTCTTACTGAATTTTCCTAAGTTACTGAGCTTTTTGAGATTTTTCTCAAACTTTCTTCAGAATTAGCACTCCCATGCAATTCAATTCAGAGCATTGTTCCTTGATCAACGCTCCCCCAAAGTATACTAGGGAGTGTTGCAACACTCTAGTGTTTTGGTTACCAGAGCGTCGTTTTTCCTTTCTTTGGAAAATTTCAGGGTTTCTTGCTTGCTGGGTATAGTCTTTGGATCTCCTTCTCAAACTCAGAACTTATTATGTCTGATCTTGTCCTATGTTTGACTAAAACTTGTTGTCTTTCATTCTTTTTAGTCTTTATTGAGTTTGTGTTGTCTTTCTTGATTGAAAATCGACCTTGGTTTCTTTTGCCACTCTTTTCGATTATCTGATTGATTGGAGGATTTCATAGGGAAGATCATCGATCACAGATCTATTGTTTTCTTTATCTTTGATCCCTTACTCAATTCTTGCAGACTATAAAGTATGAATTTTGATTTCTTAGTGTTTTTTCTTTGAGTAAACAATTTGGTAGTTGTTTTTCTTTTGGTCTCTTGTTTACTATTGAGAGTGTCTTTGTTTGTGTGATTTTTGCTTCTTAGTTTTTCAAATCACGATAGTGAACCTTTTTCATTATTAGTGAAAGAACGAAGTATTAAATGAACATCTTAGTTTGCATCTCCAATCAAACAAAGAAGTATTTATATTGGTTTTGGATATTAAAAAGGTTTTCTTTATAATTTGGCAATCACTTGAGTTCTTGTTTGAGAACAAAATAGCATAATTTTTTGCATTCTTGAGCGTTTGTTAGTGACGAAATAAAAGAAACTCTTCTCCTTCCCGTAGATAGAAGTTCATTGAAAATAAAATTTGCATATCATTCTTTTTACCTTTTTATGGAGTCGAGTCTCAAACATCATCAATTTCACTACCATTCACCATTGTGTAACAAACAACAACAAAAATAAACATTAATTAAAATTGAACTAGAAACTTTTAATTTTTGAGATCTTTACACCAACAATAGACTAGGACTAGAGCTTTGGAATAGGCTGTGAGAATAACTCTCCAAATCATTCAAGGAAAACTCATAATCTTGTGATCAGGAGAGAAAATCCAACCTTCATATAAGCATAGATGGGATCCCCCTCTCACACAGGGGTTAAACATGAGGTCACATGTAGGAGAACAATGGATTTTATCCCTATGAGGCTTAACCAATCATAGTGGTATGATCGTATATTGGGGGTTCTTCTTGAGGATCAACTATTTTCATTTGGTCTCAGAGCTTTGTGAATTTTGAATCCGTTTGAGGTCCTCTGGAGTTTACCGGTCCATTTTTCCTCAGTTCTCTTGAAGAGTTTCACACTTGATATCATGCCCATACGTTTGGACTCCACTGTCAATTGTACTTGCCTAGACGCTGACTGCGAGTTGGTATCCTTAGTGGTCATAATATTTAGGGTCCTTACATGAGGTGACGGTGAAGGGAAGTCTTCGTTGTACCTGGATCAGATGTTGGTCAAACTCACTTGGGCTCCTTGGAGGGTAACCCACAGGTAAAACTGTGGGGGAACTTGCACCAAGGTGTAAATATTTTAAGCATGTCGCCAACGTAACTGGTCAACTTGCTCAAATACTAGCCCCTTCTCACTTTGATCACGCGATGTTGGATTTCATCGCCAACTAGTACGTTCATTGAAAGAAGTTATTGTTTTGCTTGTTGGTTTTCTAGATATTTTAGCAAATGTTGTTTGTTTACTTTAGTTGTCCTTAAAATTGGTACTATGGCCGATAAAGGTCTTTGTAGATCACATAGGATGCAAGGGTTGCCTCCTAAAGGCTACGAACCCATACCTCCTAACTCACCTGAAGACACTTACAGTAAAGAGGTCGAAAACTATTCGGACGTTAGGAGTGCTACCGCTCCTTTGATCGAAAATCCCGAGAGAGCTTTAGTAGCAGTTCAGGAAGGTCCCACCCTTCCTACAAACCCATCTTTGAAAACCCTCATGATCCACTCCTTATCTGAGTGGACTCCTTAGGTAACATCGTAGTAGAAGATCATCCTAGACTATCGTCAAGGCCATACGATCAACTAGACATGGAACCACAACAATCAAATTTCAATGAAGAATACACTACCCATGTCCGCTCTACTAAAATGGTAGATCCACGACAAAATCATGTTCGTCTTATATGGAGAACTCCATCGGGTCAGGATCTTTATGAAAAATTTAATTTTGGTTGACCACTCTTTGACCCTCCACATACATCTACCACCATTGGCACAGATGCAAAACCATCAGGTTAGCTTATTGACCATCATGTCGGACAAACAATCAATACCACTACCACTTCAGGACAAGTTACGAGTGAAACATGAGTCGTGTTACCTATTCATTTGCAAAGTACCCTGACGGTTGCACCTACCATCCCTCTTCAAGCAACAACTTCATATACGCCACAAAATCCCATTGGGACACCTTCACATAAAAGAATGCAAAACTCTGCCATACAACAAAACCCGACTGCGAGACAAATCCCTACTGGGGAAAAACCCTCGTTCAATGGACAACCTTCATCTAATGGAAAATTTTCGAATGGGGGCAACCTCCCTTTACTAGACAAATCCCAGTTTCTACCCAACCGATGTCAGGGGGATAATTCCAACCTCCATTTACCGGAAACCTGCAACAATCTTGGGGACCACCCCAGGGAGGATTTTTTCATCAACCACATCAGGGGGGATCATCAAACTCCAACCCGCAGTGAGGAACCTTAAATCCCAATCCTTCTGGATTATGTTCTGGACAACCCTTCCTAGGGGTCTTGAACCCCACTTGGGGTCCTCAAGGTCAACCACCCTTTCCTCCCTAAGGGAAAATTCCTTACCCTCCTCACGGTCAACCTAGTTACCCTCCTAAGGGGAAATCTAGTTACCCACCTCAAAGTCAAGCTAACTATCCTCCCCTTGTTTATACTAGTTATCCCCCCCAAGGCCAAATGGGTTTTCCTTCTCCTTTTATGCAATTCCTCAACAAATGAATCTTACTTTTGCTGGGCAAAATCCACAAAAGCGACATATGGGAGGACATGTTGGATACAACTATCCACCACAACCATTTTACGGTCTTACTGGTGTTCGTATGCCACACCAGTATCATCCTCAAACTAATCAACAGTTACCGTTCTTAGCCACTTTAAATCTACGAGATATGTCAAGATTAACAAACAATCCCATATTACACTCTCTTTTTTGGCTAGTCATTCCAGCCAAATTACCTTTTGATATTCCAAAATTTGATGGAAAACGTGGAGAAGACGCTAATAATCATGTCATGACTTTTCATCTATGGTGTTCATCAAACTCATTGATGGATGATTCTATCCATTTATGTCTTTTCCAGAGTACACTTACGGGTTCAACGACTAAAAGGTACATTGAGATACAACGCAGAGCTTTTCAAGGTTTTAATTCACTTGCCATGGCTTTCCTCACCCACTTCCAATTGCCCATCCGATACAAAATTGGGACAGAAATTTTGACCTCCCCTTGTCAGACTAACTCCATACATATTTCTGATCATATTCATGAATGGAGATGATGATGACAGTTGATCAAAGCAACCATTACAGACCAATTGTTGGTTGAATGGTTCACCAAATCTCTATTACCTCTTATTGCTCAAAATGTAGCGATGGGTGGTGTAGTCACATAAGAGAAATTCATTGATCATGCCCAGTATTTGGATTTGGTTTATTCCCAATGCGGTACTTTGTATGAATTAATCCCAAACACTCCCCGCACATCAACTGATCCATCAAAACCATCCTCCACCTCTCATTTAGATGGAGTTATCAGTTCCATCAAAACCTAGTCTAGTTCATAGTCAACTGGCACAACCAATCATTCAATAACTACCCCAACGACCATGCATACTCCACTCTCATCAAACTCCAACCCTACTCAAGTATCCAGAGTGAATGCAGTCCAATCTTCTTCTCCACAACCATCAGGGGGGGAAAAGAAAACTAAGAATAAACCCAAGAAAAATAATAATCAAACTGAAAATCCAAAAACATAAACACAACCACCTGCTAATGGAAAGAAACCACAACACAAACTGAAATTTCCATGTCTCATTTTTGTTGAAGACCACTACACACGAGATTGTCCCCATCCAGAAGAAGTTGCTAAACTTTTTAAAGAAAATTCTTAACCCGTTGTATTGACACATCCTTTTCCAAAGTAGCGGTCACTAGTTGCACAAAATCTTGCACCTCCGCAAGGAGGTGACCCAGGTCATCCTCCTAGCAAGGATGCTTCATTGAGTGCACACATTTATATGTTCATTGGTGTAGATTTGACCACTTGCACTACAAAATATGACACACCACCAGGTAAAGCCGATAAGGGAAATGTAACTAATGGAATTGCACCGGATCCACCATCCATTTCAGTTACTCCTCTGTCTGGACCTCTCCATATTGAAAAACCAATTTTTGACTCTATCTTACGCCCACCCAAGAGCACAATTAGAAAGTCAACCTTTAATCCTAACTGTGTTGCTCAAAACTGCAACATTGTTGAAGATTTGGCCCAAGCACCTTGCACCATGTTAGCTCTCGAAGTTATACAACACTGCCCTAGTCAACGTAGAGCTCTCTTGGAATCCGTCAGAGCTATAGATCCTTAGTCATCTAATAATATCAGGCTCTATATGGATAATTTTAAATCACGACTCTCTCACCAACTTGCTTTCCAAATTGATGTCGTTGTCCATAATCAACATATTGATTGCACAATCTTGGATGAGGGAGCATCAACATGTGTCATGTCCTTAGCTTGTTGGAAAGGCCTTAAATCACCTGGTCTTAATCAATCTCCCACCATGTTAAAACCATTTTATGGAAGAGGTTTCCAACATCATGGATTGTTACAATCCTTAGTCATTCAAATGGGGGGAAAAATTGTTTTCATTGATGTAGAAGTAGTCGACTCTCCCCTTGATTATAACTTGTTTCTAAGAAGAAGTTGGTTCTATGCTATGACTATTGTCACTTCATCAGTTTTTCGATGTGTCCAATTCCCTCATCAAGGTAAAATTGTGACCATCGATCAATTAGATTACTGCACTCTTGATGCTCGCACTCAAACAACCAACAATATTCCATTTTTGGGAGACTCAAAGATTACTTATGAAAGTGTCAAGGTAGATCTACTGAAAGATTATTCCCTCATGGGAACTTTCCCCACACCACTTCCTCCAACCACTCAACATATCGCAATGGTTAATATGATTTCGACTATGGTACATCAATCCATCAAATCATTTGATCCATGGATCGTACCTAGTCCCTTAGAAGTTGATTCACTAGGTGACACTATGCCACTTAGTCTTGCAAAGGCTGAATACGATGTCATTCAGTCTACCTCTCCTTCATCGGACAACCAACATCTGCTAGCATCTACTTCCTATTCACTACCATCATGGTTAGATTCCCTATCCTCCACTTTCGATTACATCCTCCGGATTTTTCCATCGAATGAATCCATTAAGGAAATGCTTAGTATCGAGGAGGCACCATGGGATGACAACCACCATCGTGTTATAAATAATGGATGTGCTCGTTTAACCATAGACAATATAACAATATTGTCACCCAACCATAGGCCAAAGCCACCCCCGAGCACCTTAACCTTGACAGAGAATTATTCTAGAAGCAAACCAATAGCCAACCAAGGCTAATGCACCAAGCAAGTCCAACCATAACCAATAGAAAGTTCGAGCCTAAACCGAGAATACAGATTGTAGTAGTTGCAGTTGCAGCTACTACCTAGACTTGCACACTTACCCAATTTCTAAAGTGCGCACTTCTTCCCAGCTGAAATTTCGAGTTGTTGTGTACCAAATGAGGTCTAGCTACTTATATTTATATTGTTTTCCTGAGCTGTCTAGGCTGACTTCTCATTATGGAGGCCAAATAATTAATATTAATTATTTCCTTGAGTTGACTTGTCTTCTAGGGTTATGTTCAATGCTTTAGGGTTTCTTCTTGTTTCCCAGAATATTCTATTCTCGTCAGGGTTACATGTAGATGTAAATACCTCCCGCAACTACCATAATATCAACACTCCCTCCTAGCTAGGGAGGTATTGAAGGAAATGGTCTTGAGCACAAACATACCATTCAACTGGTAGCATCATCATAGTCGTACATACTATCTCATGATTAGATCATGAGCACCATCATCACTATCATATGATAGCATCAACTACATCATCTCTCGAAGCCATACTCTATCTGAGTAGTCAGACATGATGTTGAATAAGTCACTCACTCCACAAAGTGATACAAGGACCATTCTTCTGATCTGGACATGCGTCCTAGAAGAATGACTCGTCCAACCGAAATGTCACTTTTTGTCCGCTACGCACAGAGCCATGCTACACCGCCGGCCAGCCCAATGTAAAAACGGTTTTTTTAGTACTACACAAACTTGAATACTTCATCAGTATCAGTAGTTTCAGTCTTACTTCCTAACTCAATGGGAATATTAGGTAGGATCCCAAAGGGGGGACAAAGTATATTATCAAAGGCCTTTTTCCCTTTGTGGGGCTCTCCTCCACCTCCAATAGAAGCCCTAGTCGTCTTAGCACTCCGATACAACCACTCCACTCTATCATACGACCACTTTCCTTTCGATCGATTGGGCGGAAGGGATATTTCGATTGGGCTAGGCAGCACAGGATAAACGGAAAGAGCAATTTTTTCTGTACAACCTTGGGGATAAGGAAAGGGAACTCTTTGAAACTGTAAACCCTGATATAAGTATATCATCCTTCTAAAATTACCAGTCGATTTCCTTGCCCCTTCTTCTTGGCCCCTTGGGGGTCTATCTCAACATATGTTAAAGGCTATGCCATGGACTACAGAGACCATTCCTATAGGAATGCAAATCTAGGACTATTTTCTAATCAAGTTATAGAGATGTGTCTCAACCTATATGCCTTAGAAAATATCGTTCTTTGAACCATTTTCCTAATCAGGCCACAAACTATGCCTTAGGAAAATACTAGTCCATGATATGTCAACAAACTGTCAACTTGGACCATTCTCCACAGAGAGAATATCTGTCCACCAACAATTTGTTCTATCTGGACCATTCTCTGCCTGGAGAATGTCTGTCCACAAGCACATTGACTGTCCATCTAGCTGATAATCATTTTCAATACTATTGATACTCTACATGGCAATCATATCAATGTCATTCAATAGAACACAACTGTGTCTATCCATGGTAGTACACAACTACAATCCAGTGGTACGCTACCACACCAAGTAGCACACAACTACTTAATTAGTGACACAATAGTCACAACCAATGGAACACATCCACCACAGTAGCATACATCTATTGTCCAGAGACATACCATGTCCATAGTAATCATATCATCTGATATCAACCTGCACAGAAAAATAATATCATGATATAAATTGAGTCATATGGGCCATTCTTCCACTCACATCTATGAGATTTGGAAGAGTATATGCCCTCAGAAAGTAAAACATCATCCATGAGCTATATGGACTATTCTTCTCAAGAATAGAAGAATAACTATCCTGATTTATGAACCCGGACCATTCACCTAACTGGGCCATTCCTCCGGCACTAAACAAAGTGCAACCTAGAGAGAATGAATCTGCTTGTCCTTGAATGATGAACCTGGACCATTCACCTAACTGGGCCATTCCTCCAGCACTAAACAAAGTGCAACCAGGGGAGAATGAGTATTCCCTAGGGAATGACTGTCTGGACCATTTCCTAAGAAAATGATTGCCCTGTACCAACCTCCAAAACAGACCATTCTTCAAAACTGCTCACAACTGTGAACTTCGAAAGAATGACTGCCTGGTGAGGTGAACCATTCAACTTGACCACTACTGAGGGTGACTTCCAAGAAGAAATATTGTCCTAGACCATTCCCCACACTGGTCACAAGGGGAATCATTGTCTATGGTACATCAACAATCTATTGAACCATTTTCATTACAAAAATGATAGTCCGATCTGGACCATTTTTCGAACTAGAAAATGCATGTCTGTTAGAAATCTCAAACCACTTTCTGAATTGGAAAGGAACTACTCATCTTGGACCATTTTTTGAACTGAAAAAATGACTGTCCATAAATCAATAACACATTAGTGCTCTCTCCCAACCTGAGAGTCATCTCTTCCCTTTTCAAAAAGGAAGTTGTCTCCACGAGCTCCAAATTTTTTCTTGAGTACGCAAACTTTTTCATCTTGGACAAGGGCTTTACCAAAATATCTGCGATCTACTCATCTGTGGAGATATATTGGAGAGCCAGTTCTCTTTTCTGGACCTCATCATAGAGAATGTAATGCTTGATCTTCAATGTACTTTGGTCTTTCCGGAACTTTTTTTTTTTTTTTTTTTT
>CBVK0100408109.1:0-25042 GCA_900067695.1 Picea abies | reverse complement strand
GTGTGTGTGTGTATATATATATATATATATATATATATATATATATATATATATATATATATGGGCACTTGTCAAGGCTTCATCATGAGAAGGGTCGCTGGAATTGCCCCCTAGAGAGGGGGTTTGAGAAACCATAGATTGTTGCTGAGGAAAAAGATGAGTAAGCACGACACGTTGGGAATTCCCCTTGAAAATTTTGGCCACATCATCGTGATGTTGACAGTCTCGAGTGTAGTGGTCATCACCAAAAATAAGACACGGGAACTTTGGTTTTTGTTGTGGTTTCTTTTCGTTAGTAGGTGGTGGGTTTTGAGCTTTAGGTTGTTCATTGTTATTATTCTTTTTGTTTCTTTTCTTTGTCTTTTTATTACCTCCATATTGTTGTGAAGGGGAAAACTAAACTACATTCACCTCAGAGATTTGGGTATGAGAGGAGGTAGAGGAGGATGTGGTAGAACTAGGAGTGGACGTGGAAGTAGATCAAGGTGCAGTTCCAGTCAACTGGGATGCATATTGAGTTTTGAAGGAACCAATAACGCTATCTTCATGCGATGAGGATGAAGGTTTGGATGGATCATTAGTGGCATGGGTAGCATTTGGAATCAACTCATATAAAGTACCAGACTGTGAATAAACCAAATCTAAGTACTGGGCCCTAGAAATGGATTCTTCTTTGATAACTACGCCACCGATAGCGACGTCATGAGAAATCAGGGGTAAAAGTGATTTGGTAAACCATTCAGCCAATAATTGACCAGGAATGATTTCTTTGATCAACCTTCATCGTAGTATCCACTCATGAGTATGATCAGAGATATGCATGGAGTTGGTGTGACGAAGGGAGGAAAATGGTTCGGTACCCGTCTCTTATCAAATGGGTAGTTGAAAGTGTGTAAGAAAGGACATGGAAATGAAGTTGAAGTCTTGGAAAGAACCACATGGTAGTTCAATATACCACTTGGTTGCTGAGCCCGTAACTGTTCTCTAGAAAAAACACAAACGTATGGAATCGTCCATTAAGCAGTTTGATGAACACCACAAATGGAAAGTCATCACATGGTTATTTGGGTCTTCTCCAGGTTTACCTTCAAATTTTGGAATATCAGAAGGGAGTTTAGTTGGAATCATTGTCCAGAAAGGATAATGCAGGATAGGATCGTTTGTCAACCGAGACAAGTATGGGAGATCGAGATTAGCAAGAAATGGTAGTTTTCGGTTGACCTACAGGTGATAATGGTGTGGCATAGGGACACCAGTAGGATCCTAAAATGGGTTAGGTGGATAATTGTAACCATTGGGTCCTCCTACATAGGGTTGTTGCTGACCAGAGTAAACAAGATTCGAGGAGGGTTGAGAAACATGTGTGAGCAGAGGATAACTAGATGGGTTTTGAGGATTATAATTTGGATTTGGTGTTTCCCCATAGGGGTAAACATTTTTTCCATAAGGAGGATATAGATTAGTCCCTTGAGAAAGATGAGGTTGTTGTAGACCTTGAGGATTATGTCCCCCAGAGAACTGTGGGTTTCATGGGAAAGGGATGTTCCATGGATTAGGTGTTGTAGATGCATTATGTCCATAAGGTTGATGATGGGCTCCAGTTTGATGATACCCCCTAGCATGAGGTTTCCCTCCAAATGAAGGTTTCCCCCCAAATGGAGGTTGCCCCCCAAACAGAGGTTTCTCTCCAAACGGAGGTTTCCCTCCGAAAGGAGGTTTTCCCCCAGCATGAGATTGAGTCCCTGGAATTTGGAAACCAGATGTAAACAACTGACCTATGCTACTTAATGGATTAGATCCACCAAGACTGGTCCCTCCTGGTTGTTGTATAGGTATAGAACTTCTGGGTATAACTTTAGTAGTGTTGACAACAAAAGAATTCAGTGCTCTATACCTAAGGGGAAGTGACAAAGAAGGCCTAGATGATAGTGGTGTACCAATGGGAGCTTGGCTAACGACCACATTACCGGTAGGACTAGTCGCAGCGTGAGGGACCATTGTAGAATGGCCCATCTGGAGAGAAATAGTGGAACTTGGACCAACAGACTACATCTTTGGACCAATGGACGGTGTGATTGAACTAATGGTTGTACCAGTAAAATGATCTAAAGGTATGGTATAGGTAACATATGTTTTTGGTATTTGGAATATGACAGGTATATTAGCACCTATTCCTAATCTGTAAAGGTCTCGCACCGTGCGAGGTGAGCTTCAAACTATGTCAGTAGTCCAAAGCGGGTCTCCGACTCGGGGGCTCGAATGAGACTAGGTCAAAATGTCAGAAGGATCAATGACAAAAAGTTCTTTGGCTGAATTCAGCTAGAGAAAACACCTTTCATATCCCGCGGGAATGTGGAAAGCCTTCGTAGGATCCGTAACAATTCAAAAATTTTCTAAAGAGGTGGAAACTTCCTCCTGTGAGGTTGTAATGTTGTGGACCTTTCTTTGTTGAGGATATACCTCCATAGAATGAGGGGGTAAAGGGGTAGAATCTTCCATATTTTCTGGGGGAATTCCATGTACCTTACGCGAACAGCATGGAGGGTTGATGTTGGCGGAAAAAAGTCGATGGAAAAAGTCTATGGCCAACTAACGAAAAAGAAACAACATGCACTAATCAAATATAGGAATCAAACCAACCAAACAAAACCTTCTCTCGATGACCGTACTAGTTGGTGATGAAATCCAGCATCACGTGATCAAGTCAAGAAGGGGCTAGGATATGGTGGAACAGTTACGATGGTGACCTTCTTAACAAACTTGCACCTTGGTGCAAGCTTCCATGCAGTAATTGTGGATTTACCCTCCAAGGATCCTGAGTGAGTTTGACCAACGTCTGTTCCAAGTATAGTGAGACTTCCCTTCACCATCACCTTGTGTAAGTACCTGAAGATTATGGATACTAAGGACACCAGCTCGCAGTCAGCCCCTGGGCAGGTAAAATCGACAGTTTGGTCTGAACTTATGAGTAGGATAACAAGTTCGAAATCCTTCAAGAGAACTGAGGACAAGTGGATCAGTAGAACTCCAGAGGATCCCGAATGGATTTAGAGTTCACGAAGCATAGAGACCAAATGAAACCAGATGAACCTCAATAAGAACCCTCAATATATGATCCTGCCACTACAAATAGTTGAACCACAGAGGGATAATCTTTGTTACTCTCCCAAATGCGACCTTGTTT
Organism: Picea abies; assembly: GCA_900067695.1. Lineage (NCBI taxonomy): Eukaryota > Viridiplantae > Streptophyta > Pinopsida > Pinales > Pinaceae > Picea > Picea abies. The sequence continues at coordinate 21,858 of CBVK0100408109.1, read as the reverse complement.
GTAACCCCTGTGTGAGAGGGGGATCCTAGAAATCCTATATGACAATTGGATTTTCTCTCCCCATCACAAGATGATAATGTTTGTTTTGAATACTTTGGAGATTTGCACTCAAATCCTAATACAAAGTGATAATCCTAGTCTAATGTTGGTGGAAGATTCTAAAAACAAAATGTTCTAGATAAATTTTAATTACCGTTAATTTTGCAGTTGTTCTTTACTCAAGGGTGTATGAAAGTGAAACTGATGGTATTATAACTCAATCCCCAAAAAATGAATAAGAAATGATAACCAAACTTTTCTTTCAATGAATTCCTATTTAAGGGAAAGAGAATAATTTTATTTTCACTATCAAACACTAAGATGTAGAATCCTCAATCAATTGTTTCTCAATCAAATCTAGTACAATGCTAAAAATTTCATAGAATGTTGTTCTAATATCCAAAAACAACCATAAAAAATGTATCCTTTTTATTTATGTGTGAATGATAATCAATCTAATGTAAAGCTCCCTATATCATTCATAATTTAAGATCAATGAGATTCAGACAATCAGAAACAAGTTTCACACAAACAAAAACACACTCTCGTCGTGATTTAAACAAGAAAGAAAAAGATAACAAAACTTTCAAAAAGAAAATTGTTGCATCTCTTTTGTCACCTAAATGAGAAAAATAGATATGCTTACAAGCCCAATTGGGTTATCTAGGCAAGACAATAGTGAAGGAAAGAGTTAGAAGTATAAATCATAAAGGATAAGCAAAGAACTAAACTAAGAACATTAAAAAAAACTAAACTAGAGTGTATAAGGACATTAGAACAAGAATTAAACAACATTCATGCCACCAATGGAAAGGATTGTATTAGTGGAAAGAAAACACTAAAGAGAAGGGGAGATGTATGGGTCCCCTCCTCCTCCAAGGGAGGGCTCTTGGACCCCCAAATATTGAGCTCTTTTTACAAGTAACAAACTAGAATGAAATGGTGAAGAGAATCCAAAGCACATTCACTCAAGAGGTGATGTGAATGGCCAAATGAAATTGTGCTTGCATGCTCTTGATGAGGAAAGAGGTTCCTCCAAGAGAATATAAGCAGCATAAAAATAAAAATTAATTCCTTGAAAATATAGTGCACCCAAGGCCTCTTTTTACAGCATAGCTTTGAGGCATTATGCAACCAGTTCTTAGTGTGAACAAGGGGCCCTTTAAGTCTTTGACTAGCCCACCAGTTGGATTCAGCCGAGATTTGAGTGTCAAATCAACTTTGAAGTTGAACTAGAAGTGGGTGGAAGGCCGAACAATATCATAAACGCATCGTTTTAAGGTGTGCATGGCTTTTTGCATCCACAGTCGCACAGGGGGTGCATGTGAGCTTTTATGACATTATCTGACTATCACATGTGCACGCACACCTTGTGTAGTTTTAGCGAATGCTAGTTTTATTGTTGTTTGTATAGTTTTGTACATTTTGGAAATGCATTTTTGGTCCATGAGTGAACTAATGAGTGTTTTGAAGATGTTGGATTCCTGTAACCATTTTTCAGATGCCCCCTGATGTGTGAGGTTAGGAGCATACGTATAGTCAAAATACATCAATGTTTCTTCTACTCAGAGTACCATTGTAAGAAAGAGAGACAATGAGAGTATCAAGAGTGAATCATTGGAGGGAGAGGGGAACCTCTAGGACCTAAACCTTTAACAAGGTGTAAAAAATAAAACTATGTACAAACGAGGCGAGCATGTCCCATGCTCGTCTCATGTAACTCAAAACATGTGTAAGATAGTAACTGAAGATGTATGTTGACGTAGATAACTACAGCGCCCTCCGGGGTGGTTTGATAATGGCAGAGGACAAGTCTGATGGTGAACAAACTCTGAAAAGAGGCGATGACACCTGTAATACGTGTCGATGATTCACAGGCATTGATAGCCTATCAAATTTCCGAGGTCTTCGAATAAGATAAAAAAACTGCAATAGTCGCAAAGTAAGACCCACTGTAACATAAGATAGTGTTGAAGTCAAATTTTATGGGGGTCAATGACAATAGAGAACAATGGTGGTTTTCCCTGTGTTGTCTGAGACTCCTCATTGTAAAGGTAATGAGAGTAAATATTGTTTCCCTTCTGGAAACCGTGCTGATGTTAACAGAAAGGGAGACGCGACTCCAAGAAGAAAAGGGATTCCTGAAATACACTAGATGAGATCAAGAACTAATGAGGTACATGGACGAAGTCAAGATGCAGTGAGACTCAAGACTTCCCTTGGTTGGGGAGATATGCAAAGTGGCAACAACCATAAAACTGAATCTAGAATTAGGGGGACGACTAGATGAGAGTGAATTGTGTTAGAGGCGTGACAAAATGGACAAACACAAAGATAAAAAAGGTGTATGACTATAAGATACTCCAGGTTCATGGATAATTTCATTGATGAGAGGAAGTGAAAAATTCCCTGACCAAGGGAGAAAAGGGTTTCTTTGCCAAGAAAGGAAGGTTGCTAAAGGCGACAACAAAAAGCTATGTAAATGCGAGGAAAAGGTTTTGTACAATTATTGAAAGAATAAAGAATGAGTTGGGATGACTATGCATATACAGAAATGGGTGCCCCAGTGTAATATGGCTTGGTCGATGATGGCGCAAGTTGTTTGGTAAACAAGTGGAGGGTGAGGGCCCCATAGGTGGGTTTTTGTATTTAGGAAAATGTATGGAGGACAATCTACAGATGGGAAAAGTGACAGTGGATGAAAATGGATGGTTAATGATACTGCGGGGGTGAAGTTAAAATAGAACCATGATGAAGTAACCTGGGATTCCATTGGGTAGGCTAGCATAATGAGGAGAAGGAGTATGTGGTTGCTTCTCAATTATCGAGAATACCATCTCTAAGGGGTGAAAACAACATGAGTTTCAAAGTGCCAAGGGGCACTATGAATGGGACAACTCATGTGGGGGAGGGTGCTACTGGGTGACAGTACTAAAATGCAGCGGAGGTGACAGTACTGTAGAGATGGACATAGGGATCCTAGAGGCAAATATCAGTGGGTGTCACTTGGAGATGCAATTTGATATTTAGAGGAAATGACTACATGCCAGTGTCGATGATATACCTAAAGGGATATTGCTGACGTATGATGATCAAGTACCTGCACAAATGGAAACCAAATACCCGACGTGAACAATATCTGAAGAGAAATATCATATAATAGTTATTCAATAATATGTGAATGTAAGCATGCATACCTAACCATCAGATGAGAAAAATGCCCTCTGGGGGTTGAGGATGGAAAATGGCCCAGGCAATGGAATTGTGTAGGTGATGGGATTCTGATCCCATGGCTAAAGACAGATAAAAAAATGAATGCTTGAAGCTCCCAGAATTGAGTCTGGAAGTTTGGAAAAATGGACTATATATAGCTGTAGGGCCCACAATGTCACCTCATATGTACCTGTTGTCTTATTGAGTGGAGGAGAAATTTTAGAGGAGATTTGGAGATTTCGGGAGATCGAGGTAGTCAATTCAGGATCCTTGATCTTCAAGTTAGTTGTCGTATCCTCCTGCATAAAATTAGGGTTTCTATTTTTGGGCAGGGCTTGTACGGAGGGCCGTACAAGGGGTTTTGTGGGTGTGGGCAAACCCAGTGCATGGGTGATCAAGAAATTTGTGTGGACTGGTGCATGCCTGTAATGCAGACATCCGCACATGGGGGCACCCTAATGAGGAAAATAGGAATGCATGGCATGCATGCCTGTGTAAGGCACAACAACGCATGCATGCATGTCTGTATTCCTAATAGTTGTGCATATGTGTGTAGTTGTGTAGTGAACATGGGCTCTATGATGTGTGCCTGTATGTGTGATAGAGGCGCATGAATGCGCCTCTATATGGCCAAAATTCACAGATGACTGTGCGAATGGGGGATGAAAAAGCGTGCATGTTTCCGCACTTGTGGGGAAAAACAACCGCGCCTTTGAGGCAAAGATGAAGGGTGTAAAAACTTATCGTTTTTGGAGATTTTGATGTTTTTATGGGTTGCGATGGCTATTAAAGTGTTGTATATGTGGATGCAGGGGATCCTTTGGACAACATCGGTTCATTGGAGAGAGAGGGACTGGTCAAGTTTGAGGGAGGTAGTGATGGATGAGGAGCCACCAGTCTGAGAGACTTTGGTAGCTTGTTGGTTGTTGAAGTTTTTTCAGTGTTCACTAGTGCGAGCACAAGAGTATCTTTTGCAGTTTCATATTGTGATGTGGAGTCTAGATACGCATTGCTTTATGTTGTGGGGTGAGAAGCTATCCTTCATTGTGGTGGAGGATGTATATTTTCTGACTGGACTCCCTTTTCGGGGAACTCCATTACCGACGGAGCCCATAGTACTCGGGGATGGGCAGTTGATTGTCTTAGCCTAGAGATATTTTTTGGGGGAGAACTTTATGTAGGGATCCATTGTGAGTATTGGGGTGATGGATGCCCTTGTACATCATTGTGTGGTAGCGATTATCATGAGATTCTACGGGTCTCTTACAACTTAGCGGATCCGTGGAGGTCAGCTGAGGATTATGGAGAGGGCCCTGGCGGGTGAGCATTTTTCTTGGGGCTTGATGCTACATGCCAAGATGGTAGGGCAGCTTGAGAGGTGTCGTGCTACTGACTCAGGGGATTTTTCCTTTGGGTCCATATTGGTTGCATGGTTTTTGGAGAGGGTGTCAATGTTTTACCCTAGAGTGATTTTGGGTGCACCTAGTGTGCGAGAGCCATGACTGAGGCGGTGGGTGACGATCTTGGTCCATCATAGTGGTGGGGAGGGTGGACACTATTTTATGGATGAGGCTACATGGGTGTGGCTCCATATGCCACATATTATCCTCGAGTTTCCATACAGTGGGGTTGATTTCCAGGATGACCCAGAGGTGGTGCTATCCCCGCGAGAGGTATTTGACTGCAAAGGTATGTAGATTTATTTTTGTGATGTGATTGTTTAGATAGTATACCATGTTTCTTGTGAGTAAATGGATGATGATGCTATCATTTGTTTGTTGTGTCTATAGATGTTGGACCTCGCGAGTGTGAGGTTGAGTTGGTTAGAGCACCGACTCGTCAGGGGTCCATGAGAGCTCCGCATGGAGAGTCCCGGGAAGGAGAGAGACGCCGGTAGGATGATGCTAGTGTGAGGCCTGTTGAGGATGAGAAAGTGGCCAGGTGACGCTAGTTTGATGACCCCGGTACAGGGCCATCACATTCTCCTTCGACGGAGGCTGGGGGAGATTTCAAGGATATTCACTATCACTTGGAGGTGGTACTATAGGGAGTTCCTGAGGGCATGTGGTCACGGATCCTGGACGAGGGGGTCCTAGAGCAGTGTGTGGGTTTTCTAGTAGCGTGGTAGAACTTGGTTCAAAGAGCGGATGTAGTGGGGGCAGTGATGACTGGGTGACTGCCTTCGAGAGATAAGGGACCCCTAGCTAGTGAGGCCCCTCCCTAGAGAGAGGGCAAGGTGGTAGAGCTCTAGAGGCGCCATGAGTGCCTCTGTATTTGTGTATTATTTGTATCTGTATAAGATGATGAGCCCATTTTGTATATGGTGAGGTGGTATTGTTTTTGTATCTATAGGGGTGAGGTGGTTCACCTACTTATGGATGGTGTACTTGATGTACTATTTTTTGTAAACACTAATGACACATTGATCGATATATATATGTATGGATACACATTTTTGGGATCTTTGTGGTGTTCACTTGTGTTGACGTTTTTTAGTGCTTTTCGATGATGTCTAATCTATATGCTGTTGACAAACTGTTGATGATTTATGTATGCATATGGGTATCTTGATGTGATAAATGCCAATCTAACACTAGGTTAGCCATATTATCTGCTATTTCATTAAATTGTCTCAGAATATGTGTAAATGCGATGGAATCAAAATGTCGAGATAAAAGTCTAACTTGTAGGTATTTGCAGAAGAGATAAGGATCACAGACACGATACACATTGTTGAGCTGGAGGACGACGAGTTGGGAATCTAGTAAGATGCTAAGGTGATGAATATGATGATGAATGGCCTCATCTAGAAGGCCAATGACAATGGTGTATTCTTCTTGGTTATTGGTTGCTGACCCAAAACATATGCCACTGTAGTGTAGCAGTTCATGTGAGGGGGAATAGAGGGCCCAAGCAGTCGAAGCGAGATTCTGTGTCCACTGGCTAGCTCCGTCAACATAATAAATGTGGTAGGTCGAGGGAGGAGGTATATATCAATAACAAAAATGGTATATTAGACGCGAGGCATGGAAAAAGAAGACTAAAAACTCTACAAAAAAGCGTACGAAAAAGAAAAATCCTAGTGTAGAATGGCTATGCTTAGGCATAAAATTTATTTTAGTAAAACCCGTTGACAGGTTCTTTAAGAGGGTGGCCTTCAAGAGAGGCTAGGATGTATGTTCCTTTAGTGAGGCAATGCTGGATGATGCAAGGTTCGTGCCATAATGAATTGAAATTGCAATGGCCAAAGGTATCGTTAGCGATATCGTAAGAAAGGATGAGGTCTCCTTCGTTGAATGAGCGAAGGTTGACATGGCAATCAAAGGTGGCCTTTGAACATTTTTTGGCTGCCTCATTGTTCTGTAATGAAGACCAACGGTCTTCATCCAATGACTCTAAGTTCAGCAAATGATGCTCTATTGGAGCAGTGTCGAGTAATAGCTCAATAGTGGTGCGTAAGGTGGGGATTTCGCATTCGATGGGGAGAGTGCCTCGACCCCATGGACAAGATGAAATGGCGTGAAGCAGGTAGCATTTTTAATGGCCGTGCGATAATCCCATAGTGCAGAGAACAACATATGGTGCCAATTGGTCTTATGTTTGTTAACTGTGCGCTGCAACATGGTTTTGAGGACCTTGTTGACCGCCTCTACCTATCTATTAGACTGAGGGTAGTTTGGGGAGGCGAACTCTTGGGAGAAGCCTAACCGAGAGGAGAGTTAAAAAAAGATCTCATTCTCGAATTGTTTCCCATGATCTCAGACTAGCTGTAGTGGTACTCCAAAGTGGGAGATGACGTGCTTAAAGAAAAAATGTGCTACAGTGTCGGCGGTGTTGTTGAAGGTAGGCATGGCTTCAACCCACTTGGTGAAGTAATTAACTACAACTATGATGTATTTGTGTCCATTGCTATATGGAGGGTTGAAAGTCATGAAGTCTATGGCCCATTTGCAAAAGGGGCTAACAGTAATGACTGGGTGTAGAAGAGTAGGTAGTGCTCATTCTTTGTTGACATATAGTTGACATTTGTCACATCACTTCACATCTTGGATGCAATCGTGAAATAATGTAGGCCAAAAGTAACTGGCATGAATGATTTTCTGAGTGGTGGAAATCCCTGAAAGGTGGCCCCCACAAGAGCCACTGTTGCAGTCGTTCAAGACTCTATCGACCTCGTTGATAGTCAAGCATCGATGAAAGATGGTGTCAACCCCTTGTCGATATAAAATGTCACCGAGAAGGAGGTAGTGTGGGGCCTGGTGACGAATGCATCGATGATTGTTCCGAGAGAGGTGATTTCTGAATTTTTGTGTTCGTAGGTAGATGATAAGATCGTCGTACCAAGGGTCATCTGAGGGGATGAAAAAGAGATGTTCACCGGGGAAGTTGATATTGACAGGGGTACTGGTAGAATCAAGGGGAAATGTCGTAATGATTTCGACGAGGATGAGGGAATTCTTTCTCTTGGGTATTGAAACTTCAAGGTCATACTCCTAAAGGATGACGATCCATCGGGCAAATTTTCCATTAATTTGCCGGTGACTGAGAAAGTATTGCATGGGATTGGAATATTCTATGACTTTGGTGGTTCGAAGCAGAATGTAATGGCACTGTTTCTGGACTGCGAGGACAACTGGAAGGGCCAATTTCTCTTCATGATCTTATTTCAAGGGCGTCCCTAAAATATTTTTACTAATGTAGTAAATTACATGCTCATGATCATCGTCCCCTAGTTAGATGAGAACTCCTTCTACTGAGACGACTGAGGCTGATATATAGAGGATATAGTCATGGTTATAGTTGAGTGGACTAATCAACGGGCCATTGGAGAATGCTGCTTTAAGATCATCAAAAGTGGTTTGGGCATGTTCATCCTAGTGGAATGGGATGTCATGGCATAGCAAGCAAAGGAAGCCGTGTTCACGAGTGGCATAATCTGGGACAAAGAATCATAAAAAGTGAGCTTTTCCTTGTAGGTTCTGCAGTTGGAATAAATTTTGAGGGGGTGGAATTTATGTGATGTTTTGGAATTTGAGGGGGTCCACGGTAATACCACGTTGGGAAATGATAAAACTAAGGAGGTGACCAACAATGATGCAAAAAACACACTTGAGGAGATTCAAGCAAATGTTGTACTGACGACACCATTGGAAGATGATTCATAAATCATTGAGATGCTGAGTGTGTTTCTTGGATCGAGTTGTGAGGTGATCCAAGCATGCGAGGATGATATGAGCTAGATCATGAAAAATGTATGTCATGGCTCTTTGGAAAGTTGTGCTGGCATTCTTGAGGCCGAAAGGCATGACACGATATGAAAAAGTGCCCCAGGGGGTAGTGAATGCAGTTTTGTGATGATCGACTGGGTGAATTTGAATTTGGTTGTAGCTAGAGAAACCATCCATGAAGTACAGATCCTCATGACCACTGCAATCATCAATAATTTGGTTGATAAAGGGAGTTGGAAAGTTGTCTTTGGGATAGGCATGATTGAGATCGTGAAAGTCCATACAAACACGGATAATGCCCTATTTTTTCTTGATAGGGATGGGGTTGGATACCCATGACGTATAGGTGATGGGGTAGATGAACCCAACAACGCATAATTTGTCAATTTCAGCCTTGATGGCCGCTCCTTTGGATGGGTGTAATGGACGTTTCTTTTGTTGTACGGGGGTAATATCAGGCCATGTTTCTATACGATGTTTGACAATAGAGGGATCGAGGCTGGGTATCTCTGTGTATGACTAGGAAAAAATGTCCTAGTATTCCTAGAAGAGGGCTTTGTAAGCAATGATTTCTTTAAGGAGAGCATGTGACGTCGATTGTGATTTCCTCTACAATTCTAGAGTTGATGGAAATATCGATTTTGATGGTGGGGGAAATATTGGCCATATTTCCTTCTTCAAAAGCATCGGGGGCATGGATAGGGTTATTGAACCAATCTATATGCCCGGATGGGAGAAAATATTTGGTTTTGAATGCGTATATGGGGTTTTGGTTAGGAGGCGCGAAGGCTTCTTGTGAAGGAAAGAGAGCTTTGTGATGGAGCACATCCCATGGGCAATTAGGTTTAGTTAACTCCTCAAGGATGTCTTCATCGCAGAGAAATTGTCGAGAATATAGGGGATTGAGAAGAGTGACCCTGGTGATTGTCACCGTGTGGTTGTCTTCTAGTGGTAAAGAAGAAGGGGGGTGATGCAAGGGGATTGCGATGGTTCACTCGACATAAACCAAATATTAAGATACTATGGGTTGAAAATGGTAGTTGGGTGTAGAATTTCCATGGGGAAATGAATTGGAGAATTGGGTGGATTTAGGGGCAAATCTTCATGTAAATCATCTAGGAACCATGGGGGAGTAGGGAGGGCCTTAGGTTCGGGTGAGAATATATGAACCACATCAAGTGATGGGGTAGGGGTACTCATTGGTTCTGTTGGAGGGGGGGGGGTGTAGGGTTTTGAATAAGGGTCATTTGGTGACACCTATATTCAATGATCATAGGAAATTGATGTGTGAAATGATCAAGTGATTCACATAGAGAGAAAGGACATCTCATATGTTCATTGAACGAGGTCATGACATAGTGGATGTCAGTGACATGAGTATGAGATGATGCAAGTGGAGGAGGTTCTTGCTAGAAGCTCTGGTGGATGACCATTAGAATCTATCAAATTGAGGTAATGTCGAGCAATGGTGGGTGTAATGGCCATACTCAGAACAGATCGCACATGCGAATTTGGTTCACAACACTTTGTCGCTTGTGTTAGGGGGCATAGTAGGAGTAATGGAGGGCATGACAAGTGGCGTCGATGCCTGCGGGATTTTAATTAAATTGCATAGCTCGGGGAGAGATGGGAACTTATTAGTGGGGTGTCCATATTTCTCGCACAGTTCACAAGGAGGATGAACTCTTGGTGGAAGCGAAGCAATGACCTCTTTCTTCTTTCATCATTCCCCAACTGTAGCAGGGGTGCTAGTGAGTGGGATGGTGGGGGTAAGTATTTGAATCTGCATTGGGATTCCTTTTGTTTGGGGAGGGAGGGATGGTTGAGGGACCAACTCAAGCGGATGTAGATACCAGACTAGGATTTCCAGCACCATATTAGGAAGGGTGAGTGTTGCAACTACCTGGAAATCTTATACACTTGGTGGGGGGTAAAAGAAAGGGATTTGGGTAATGGCTTGGGGGAATGTCTCCCATACTAGGATATGGCCCTGGGGGAGGGGAATATCAGGAACAGGTAGAGATGAACAAGTTCTAGGGGATTCCTGAGGGAGAAGTTATGTGACTAGTGGGATGTCAGGGATAAAAGAGACCATAATGGGAGGGAGAGTATCCTCAATTGTTGTTCCATTGGTGGAGATGACACATACTTTTTCTGAGGGATGGATGAACGATGGTGCTCCATGGTATGTCCCTAGAAAGGATGGGTCCTTAAAAATTATGGGGCCCATCTCGATGAGTGGATAGGCATCTGGATAAGTGTGGACAAAAGGGAGGATGTTGTTGATGTTGGATGAAGGGTTAGGCTCATAATGTGATACTTGATCGATGGTAATGATCTTTCCATTATGGGGAAACATCATGGTTTGAAACATAGAAGAGGCGAATGCCTTCATAGCATACATGTAGATACATCCAAACAAGATATTGTAATCAAGTGGGGCATTAATAACCTCAATGTCAATAAGAATGGTTTTTCCCCTGAGTTCGACGAGTACATTTTGTAAGAGCACCTTGGGAGAGGAGGGTCATCCATCGTAAGCCCTTAGAGTAATGGTGGATTGTATGAGCTCTAGAGAGCCAAGTTTCTTCTAGGAGATTTTGGACATGATGCATGTGGATGCACCTTCATCAATAATGCAGTGGTGGACTATGATGTTCTGGATTTTAATCGGTATTTGGAAAGTTACCAAAGCGAGGAGAAGAGGTTCCCCACTATCAAGATCAAAGGTGATGAGTTGAGTATTAGCAGAATCAACTTCCCCCAAAGTGGAAACTAACGAATTCCGTTGAGTAGGATAGGTTTGAAGAACTTCTGAGACTAACATGGAAGTGGAGGATTGTGCGAAGTCATTGACCAAACTATAATTGTGGGCCTCCCTAGCCCGAGGGTTGTTGACATTCCTTTGTAACAGGATGAGAGGGATGAAAAGAGGTGTTTTAGTATTAGGGAACAGAATCATCAAAGGTGGGCCAGTTGTGATTGGGGTGGCCTCCGAGGTAGTGAAAGTAGGGTCAGAGGGTGCATTGTATTGATGACTGGACGTTTGTAGAAGGACTTATTCCTCACTAGTGAGGAGGATAGTGTTATTTGTAGGAGGGCATGGGTTGGCATACTGTCCTATCTGTGGTGGGGACGAATGCATATCCTGTTGGGTGTTCATTACCCCTTGGTGCGATATGGGGTTTTGTAACACAGATAACGAGGGTTGTTGCACATATTGGTATGGGGCCTGCTATGGAGCAGGCGATACTCATGGATGTGGTCCATTTCTAGATTCTTTCATCCATTTGAAGTCCACAATTTGGGGGAAATGGTGAGTATAATGGCCATACTCACCGCAAAGGGCACAAGGTAAGTTTGTCCAAATATTGTTGTTGTTATTCCCTTGGCATTTTTTGTTATTTCCCCCTTCAGGGTTCTGGTTCCCCTAGTTCTAGTTGCCCCCGACAGGTTGGTTCTGCTGGGGTTGGTTTTGGTTTTCTCCTAGTCTGGGATTATTATTGTTTTGGTTTTTTCCTTTCTTTTTGGCATTGTTTTACTGATGGGCTGGATTAGTCGTATTCATTTGTTAAAATTTTTTATACTATTGAATGGGAGAGGGTTGAACAAAATTAACCGCAGCATGTGGTTTCCTTTGTGGAGAAATAATGGGTTGGGGAGGACCTGGAAATGGAAAGTATAGATTATTCTATGGTAATGATTTGTAGGGTGTATAGGAAGGTGTGGCACTTTCACTGGTTCTTAGGGTGTAAGCAGAGGTCAAGGGGGTACCAGAACTACGTTGGGCCATAGGGTGTATTGTGGGTGTTGGCGGTGGTTCGTTGATGGGTGGAGGAAAGGTAGTTGTAGATAAGGGGGGGGGGAGTATAATAAGGGGGTCTCCCATATGCTTTTGGATATTTATGTGTTCCATACATAGGTGGTTGTCGAGGGTGTGAATTTTAGTGTGTAGTGGTACCAATCAATCAATATACTGAGTGAGACATCCCAGGTTTGTCTTGTCCAAATGGCACGGGTCTCAGAGCATCAGGTAGTACTATATATAAATACCTTGACTATGAATAAATGAGTTTGAATTGATGGGCCTTGCTGATGGCTTCTTCTTCTGATTGGGGGAAGGTGGTGGCCACAACTTTGGCAAGGAGGGAAACAAGTGATTTGAGAAACCAGCTAAGGAATTGTTGCAGGGTGGATTCAACTTTGCAGAGACTACATCGATGACACCATTCGTGAATGTGGTCAGCGATGTGCATGCCATAATTTTGTTTAAAATCTGAGAGTAATTGGAGACCATTGTCATGACGAATTGGTAGTTGAAAGAAGGTCAGAAATGCTTTGTCCGACAATTCGAAGGTCACATGGGACCCAGATTATTATTCTACATACCACTTGGCTGATGGGCCAGTGAGTGTGCGTTGAAATAACCTCAATTGGATAGATTCATCCATAATGATATTGGAGGAGCACCATAAATGGAAGGTCATGATATGGTTGGTTGGGTCAACTCCCATTTTTCCTTCAAACTTGGGGATGTTTGAAGGTAGTTTGGTAGGCATTGAAATCCATGTGGGGTCATGCGATATAGGATCATTAGTGAGTTTAGTCAGATCCAGTATGTTGAGGGAAGCCAAGTATTGCATCTGGGGTTGTGGTGGTATATTAGTGCCAACCATGGTGGTAATGGTTTGTGTGCTTGACCCTGAAATAGGGTTTGTTCCATCCATAGTGTGAATGTGGGGTGTACCTGACCCATGAAGGGGGATAGATGGAGTTGTACTTCCTCCTTGAGACGAAGTGTGCCCCCCGCTTCTGTGTAAAGGAGAGTGTGAGGATGGTTGACCTTGGGAAGTGGACCCAAGCAAAGTGGAACCAAGAAAATCTGATCCGAAGACAATAGCACTCATAGGGGTGTGAGAAAGTATGGCCGATGAGTTCGAAAGACTAGGAACTCCCCCTAGAATGGGAGGGAGATTTAGCAAGTGTCTAGAAGGACAGGGATTCTATGGGTCCCTTATGATGTTCGACTAGCAAAGTGGATGTGTGCAGGTGGGGATGAGAGAAAATAAATGAACAAGAGTCTTTATAATTTTTGAACCTTCACAATATACTTCACAATCGTATGTAATTACAAGAGCATCATACATAAATCAATTTGATAAAGAAGCATACATGTGGGTAGGTGGATTTTGTTCGTGTGGGAGAAAAAATAAAAAAAATGCTCGTTTCCTAAAATATGTAATGTCCTTCCTCTCAAATGGCACTGGACCTTCCAATAGTACTCAACAGTGAGGTCTGAAGCCACTAGAAGAGGAACTAGTGAAGGATGAAGGAACAAATTTGGTCACTAGGAATAAAGAACAAACAAATAATGATGTGTCCAATGTTTACTTACCCTACATACAAGGGACAACATGCAAGCTTGCTAGGATTTTAAAGAAGAAAAACATTGGGGCAACTTTTAAACCCTTAAACACTATTAGGAATTCCCTTAGGTTAGTCAAAGACTATGTTTATCCCATCGAACAAAAAGGTGTCTATATGATCCCGTGCTCATGTGGTAAACAATACATAGGAGAAATAGATCATTCCTTTAGAATTAGGATTCAAGAACATGCCACTGACATCAAACACAATCGCACTCATCCTTCAGCTCTCACAGAACATTCAGACAAAACTAAACATCACATTTGTATTGATGAGGCCAAAATTCTTGCCAATATAGATCACTATCACAATAGAAAATTTAGAGAAGCAATTGAAATTGAAAAACAACCTAACACACTAAACAAAGATGATGGATGGAAAATTAGTCAAAATTGGATCCCTACCCTAGCCAGTATGAATAATTCTAGATATTAATTTATAAAAAAAATTCCAATCGGATCTTATTAAATAAAAATTAATAAACATACAAATAAACAATTATTAAACAAACAAATAAATAATTATTAAACAAACAAATATAATTTCTTAAGTTTTATAATTCGTGGTTTCATTTTTCATTTTTAATAAGTCGGCTCCTTATAACAAATTTTCAAGTATTTATACACCTATTTTATCTTTTTTCCTTCATTTGTCACAAAACGTTTTCCTAATGATGGACCAGACTAGTTTGGTCTGAAACACCGAAAATAAAAAAACCTATGCGATAAATCTGAAAGAACTTTCTAATCAAAACAATGGTCGCAAAAGCCTTAGAACAAAAAAGGATGAAGTAATCAGTTATAATGAGGGGTAGAGGGTGCATATCTTGAACGAGCTGGCGATATTTTCCAATAGCCACACAAAATCAAATCAAGGTGCAATTGTAGCCCACAAATGCCACTTGGGTAGATGTCCTAAAATTTGGTCACTAGGTACCTCGGTCAAAGTACGACATTTAGATTTTCAGATTAAGAAATGGGTCATGGGATGGATCCCATCCAAGAGGTGGGTGCCTTAATGGGGGATGCACAGAACAATTAGATCTCAGACCTTGGTGCGAGAGAAGATCATACTCAAGGATTGATATGCAATTTTTGGTCCCAATGCAAGTTTTATATGTGATGTACAATGATTCCAACTTAGACTTTAATCAAAGAAAGCCATCCATGTGGAAAAAATGAAAGAAAAAGAGGAAATAATTATTTTAACCCCCTAAGTGCCTATGTTTTGACTAATCCCTTCATATGGAAAGGGTATCTACGTGTGGTGCAAGTTATAATCTACATGAAATCAATTTTGAGAAGGCCATGGGCCTTCAATAGATCAAAAAAACCCTTACAATATTTGATTTTGTGGGTAGATGCACGGGTCTCAGAGTAGACAGAGGTGCATTGGGTGCCAATGCACAGATTAAAAATGACCTTTGGGTGTAGTGCGTAGAGGGCACTGAGAAACACAGGGGTTTCACGCACATTCTCGGAAGACACACGTGTGGGTTATAAAACCTACACACTTGTTGTTACACAGCCGTGAAAGAAATTTCAGATGAAATTCTCTCAACTCAGCCTTGAATTTGGTTTTTTGTAGGTCAACTTAGGATGTTTATGGTTCCTGCAAGTTAAAGAAACAAAAGGAAGAGCTAAAATAACCCAAATGGGGGAGGAAATTGATACCTTTCCCCAGTACGGTCGCCAATCTATTGTGTCTCTTTTGTCACCTAAATGATCAAAATAGAGATGCTTACAAGCCCAGTTGGGTTAGCTAGGAAATACATAAGTGAAGGAAAGAGTTAGAAATATAAAGCATAAAGGATAAGTAAATAACTAAACTAAGAACATTAAAAGAAACTAAACTAGAGTGCATAAGGACATTAGAACAAGAAATAAACAACATTCATGCCATGAATGGAAAGGATTGTATTAGTAGAAAGAAAACACCAAAGAGAAAGGGAGATGTATGGGTCCCCTCTTCCTCCAAGGGAGGGCTCTTGGACCCCCAAATATTGAGCTCTTCTTACAAGTAACAAACTAGAATGAAATGGTGAAGAGAATCCAAAGCACATTCACTCAAGAGGTGATGTGAATGGCCAAATGAAATGGTTCTTGCATGCTCTTGATGAGGAAAGAGGATCCTCCAAGAGAATATAAGAATCATAACAATACAAATTAATTCCTTTAAAATATAGTGCACCCATGGCCTCTTTTTATAGCATAGGTTTGAGGCATTATGCAACCAGTTCTTAGTGTGAACAAGGGGCCCTTTAGGGCACCTTTGGGTCTTTGGCCAGCCCCCCAGTCAAATTCAATTGATATTTCAAATCGACTTGGAAGCTGAACTAGAAGTGGGTGGAAAGCTAACCAATATAATAAATGCACCATTTTGAGGTGTGCATGGATTTTTGCGTCCACAGTCGTGCATCGGACACATGTTTTCTTTTCCGACATTATCTGACTATCGCAAGTGCACGTGTGCCTTGTGTAGTTTTAGTGCATGATGATTTTGTTGTTATTTGTATAGTTTTGGACCTTTTGGAAATGCATTTTTGGTCCATGAGTGAACTAATGAGTGTTTTGAAGATGCTGGATTCCTATACCATTTGCGGACAAATTTCCGGTGATAACAAAAACAAAAACTCAAAAAAGAAGGAAAAAAGGCTTGGACAAGATGAACTCAAAGATAAAATGGGATGGTACATAGACCTTTGAATTTCCTCGGAAAAGCTTCCACTCAGTCATATAAGTGAGAGGTAAACAATAAGTTGACTCCAAATTGTCAAAGACAAAGAGTGACTTCAAGGTAAGGAAAAAACATCAAACTTCCAAACAAAAGGTGGTCAATTCTCAGAAAATAGAGTGTTGAAGGCTAATACCAAGATGTACTGAGGTTGTAAGACTCTTGAGCAAGTGCCAAAAGAAAAAAATCATCTCAAAGAATGAAACCCTAGAATATTTTTCATAGAAAAGGGGCAGCGCTCTAGTGTAAAGAGAACCAGGGAGTTCCAATGCTTTATGTAAGACCAACAAGGAGATCCAATGCTCCGGTAGAAGAGGTAGTGGTGCGCTGGCCACTAAAAATTCATAAAAATGCCCAGAAAATCAAAATTTCAAACAAACTCAGACAATTAGAGTGAATATGATGAAAAAAAGAGCCAATCAACAAATCTAAGAATCAGAGACACAGTATGGAGAAGGTCAAAGAATGAGCAAAGTCCAAAACAAGACCTAGGAAAGGAAATAGAATTCAAGGTCCCTCCCCAATGGAGTCGCCAAATTTTGTTATAGAGAAATCCCTCTGCGGATAAGTGGATTCTCTCTTGGGCTCTAGAATCCTGATACCAAGACAAAAAAGTGCTATTATGGACACTGAATTTCCTTTTCATGAAGCTAAACTATTCAAAGAAGAATAAGGAAGAAGGGTAAATACCTTTTACTGACATTTTCCCTTGCTCGATCCAGGTTGAACTTGATCTTCAAGTTCTTCAAAAGGTCCTAAAATACAATGAGAAACAATATTGATACTTCCTACTCTACCATGATTATCTTCATAATGGATCTATGAAAGAAACAAGTTCATGAAACATACACAAACTTTAATTGAAACAGACCAAGCATAGATTTATATTAATGAAAACAAAATGAGATGTTTACAGCCATGGATGTAGGTGCAGAAGCTTCACCAAGATCTCTTTGTCCAGACCCTTGCTCAAATAATACACACACAAAATGTTGATGCTTCAATGATATCTCCCATATGAGATCATAAGTTTGATACTTCACAATGTCTCCCCTTTCACCATGAAGAGGCCTCCTTATATAGGCTTGGAGAGGCCTAACCACTTAATATATTCTTGGGATAAGTTGAGGAGTCTTCTCCTTTAGTTATGGATCTTCTCTAAGATCGAGCCTTGACCTCAGATCCAAATCCAACCAAATCTAGATATGAAGAGATTCTTCCCTGATTTCTCTCAACAATCCAAAGATTCACTCAAAAAAGGATAGTGCTCCCTTAGAATGGGGAATAGAGAATTGGAACACTCCCCCAAAAGAGGTCATAGAGCATTGGTACTACTTGACAGTGTATAGGGGAGAACTGCCTTCTAAAATTGACTTTTTAGTGGTTTTCTTAGTGGCAAAAGACTTGTACTCTTTCTCAAATGACTCCTCCTCTTCAAAACCAGTCTTTTGAGGTTTCTTGTAAGTGTTCTTGATAATGTTGTCTGAGACACAACATAGAAAAGAAAAAAGTATGATATTTGCGACACTCGTGGGAGAAATGCGACACTTGTGACATTCAATAATGATGACACTAGGCCATCATTGTAATGAGTAATTTTGATGTGTAACAATCCCCTAGGAGATAATACCACACATCCTATCGAAACACCTATTCTTGGAGCCGGAGGGTCTGGTATCCCACCTTATCCTCCTAGTTCATCTCCATCCTCTTTAGGAGGAGAGTCATCTGACGAAGGCAGTTCCTCGCCTGAATCATCTCAACCTTCGACACCACCAACACCCATGGAAAACCAAACAATACTACCATACCTTGCCTCGATCAAGATGTAGTGGTTGTACCGCGATCTCAACACCCATTACCAAAACACTTGGAGAAATGGTTGCCTAAATTTGATCTAGATTCTAAACAATATGCTAAAGATCACATAAAGAATTTTATCTTGGCCATTAGACTCTGAAGTGTAGAGCATGAAGGCTCAATATGCATACTATTTCCTTATACATTCGAAGGAAATGCCTCCACATGGTATTTCACCCATCAAACCCAAACCATTGTCTCCTAGGACAAGTTTGAAACCTATTTCTTAGAGAAGTTTGGAGATGATAAATCTCATGAAGTCTTGGTTATGGAGCTCTCCAGCCTAAAAATGAACCCTAAGGAGGAATTAAAATATTTTAACTAGAGATTTCTTATGTTAAAGAATCAAATTCCCACAAATTTAATGCCCACTGAAAGTCTAATTGTTGCATATTACACCAAAGCTCTACACAAAAACATAGCAATTTGGGTCAAAAGGTCTAAGAAGAACACACTTATGGAAGCCTTTGAGGAGGCAAACCAAATCTAAAAGGATATATTCATCTTAAAATATAATCTCAATAGTGAAGTTGAAACAACTTCATCCTCTAAAAAGAAAATAGAAATCCTTACTAGGCCTCCCCAAGCCAAAAGTCAACCTAAAACTTTATACTTAGAAAGCTTGCTGAAAGCTTTCCAAAAAATATCAAATCAAGTTGTGGACTTGAAAAGACCAGTCAAGGAGGCATCCTCAAGAAATGTAATTTTTAAACCTCCTTTCAAAAAATCTTTTCCTCCCAATTGGGCAAATCCGACACCTGAAGGTCTCAATTTTGAAATATCGCAGTACACTTTGCAAACTATTCTAGAAGCACATGATAATCCTATTTCTACCCCTCCTGAAAGTTATGAAGACATAGCTGAGGAATAAGTACCAGAGGAAGAAGATTCATCTCCCAATATCTTCGGTCACTTCTCTGATAGTATTTTCCAAGAAAATTTTGAAACTGTCCACCCCTACAACACAAGAAGCAAAACACAGAACAAACCTTCTTCTGAAGTAAGTAATAATGTGTTTCCAAATTAGTAGAAGAAATATGAAATTAAACAAAGTTTAGCAGCCCCTATTTTAGAATACGATTTAATTGAAGATTTGAAAAAACTAAGGGCTCATATTTATGTTTTGGAGTTGCTGAAATTTCCTCTTATTCTGCAGAAAATGCTTCAAACTATAGCATAAAATAATAATAACAACAATCTCAACAGCCATAAAACTGTAGAAATTGGTTCTATAACAGCCAAAAAGATCCCAACTAAAACAACATATGAACCTCCAGATAAAAGGTATTTAGCTGGAAAAACTGTATCAAATGTAGATAAAACAGTTTCAGGGACAACACCAAAGAATCAACAGAGTTCTGTTGTTAAGACTCGTAAAAATGTCTCGCCTTTCTTGTTAACTTTTTAACTTTTTAATAGGAATGTACATAATTTCATGGTAGATTCTGACGCATCATAAAATGTGTTTCCTTTATCTGTTTGTCAAAAAATCAATGCAGAAGTTCAACCTTCTAATCTCAAAATCATCCAGCTTGATCGGACGAACGTTAAGGTAATCAGTGAACTTAAGAATGTTCTGGTTAGGTTATCTTCTAATCCTAAGGTTCACTAAATTATTTACATCATTGTTGTTGACATCCCTGAAGTCTATGGTTTGTTTTTAAGAAGGGACTGGCCCGAAAAGCTGCATGGTTACTTCACCACAGATTAGTCTCATTTGTGGCTATTGGAAAATGGACAGCCCAATAAAATTAGGATAAATAATGAATGTTATCTCAAGAACACTGTGATGGATATAAATGATTCAAATGAACCTTTTACCACATCTACTAATTCATTTGAAATGCAGAGAATGAATACCTTTTTTGGTAACTTCACGACCAAAATTTCCCCAATCACTAATCCAAGGCAGCAATCAGAAATTATCGCCTATACTCAGTCATCATTTTTTCCAAGTGTGCAAAACACTGCTGATGAAGCTCAGATCTGGTCATTGTACTTTGATGGATCCAAATCCAAAGAAGGAGCTGGTGCAGGATGTGTACTCATAGATCCCATAGGTAATAAGACTTTCATTGCTTGTCGATTAGAGTTCGAGTGCACTAATAACATCGTTGAATATGAAGCACTTTTACGAGGGCTTAGAAAAGATCTGGATATGGACGTATGAAATTTAATTGTATTTGGTGATTCAGAAATCATGGTCAGGTAGGTAAGAAACTCTATACATTTCTTTTCACTACATCTAAAAAGTTACCAAACTGAGGTATGGAGTTTAATGCAAACATTCTCAGCATTTAACATAAACTCCATTCCTAGACTAAGTAATTTAGAAGATGATTTATTGGCTAATGTCACTACTAAACTATTTCCCACGGAAGGTATTTCTCCTAATGCATTTTCGATCGAATTGTTGTTCAGGCCGTCAATCCCAGACAACATCACCAATTAGAGAGTGTTTGATGATGACCAGTAGATCATCAACTTCTTACATATGGAGGGAACCTTCCAAGGTGCAGTCATCGACAAAGGCACTCATGATGAAAACCTCTACAACTTCACGGTAATATCAGATCCTAGATATTCTGAATCGATGTCCGATATGGTAAACTCTATCCCCAGATCCGTTGTAAGAATAGAGAGGTTTTATGAATTGCATGATAAGTTTGGAGGGTCAGTTAATTGTAAAATGAATGCTTCATCTTTGACTTATGAGACGATAAATTTACGGACTAAGGAAAATCCTCAGAATATTAATTTGGGAACAAGATGCTCTGAGCAACAACGATCTGCCTTTATAAAATTGTTTAAATAATTTAAAGATGTTTTTTCTTGGACATATGATGATTTGAAAACATTTGACCCTAATATTGTTGGTTGTGGAGCCTGATTATCTTCCTGATTCAGAGGTCCATTCTTTCAGCCATGTTTATACCCCATGAAGTATTTACACCCCAGAAGTATGTACACTCTTCCATGTGGGGGAGTGCAGAGGGGGGGTACCCCCTTTGCGGGGTCCGGGGGGCCTATCCCCCTGTCTGGGGGGTCTGGGGGCAAGCAGCCCCCCAGCGGGGGCTTGGAGGCGAAGCCCCCGAAGGAAAAATTTCCTTGTAAAAGTATATTGTAATTTCATTGTAAATCTGCACCGTTTATTATAAGGTCGTAGATCTAAAGGTAGAGATTATGTTAGGGTTTTTTGCCCTAGAAGGAAACCCTCTTTTATGAGGGAAATGTATTGCGACTATGGATGATTGTGAATATTGTATTCTAAGAGAGGAGACTGTGAGAGAAAGAAGAGGAAGTTACAACGGGTTTTGTTGTAGGTTGTATCCCTTCATTTGCTGGATAATAATAAAGG
>CBVK0100408092.1:0-10876 GCA_900067695.1 Picea abies | reverse complement strand
GTTTTTATAAAATTTTGGCAATTTATAAGGTAAAATAATTTTATTCTATAAAATTTGGGCGAATTATTTTTAAAATAGCGAATCTCATTTTTGGAAAAACCATGGAAAATTAGCCCATGACTGAAATTTAACCCCTAAAATCATTCATGATGTCAACATTATTCTAAAGGCACAAGAGTAATCAACTTTATTTTAAATAGCACAAGAGATTATAAATACTTAATCAATCCTATATCAACATTATTCTAATGGCACAAGAGTAATCAACTTTATTTTAAATGTCGCAAGAGAATATAAATACTTAATCAATCATATGTCAACATTATTCTAAAGGCACAAGAATAATCAACTTTATTTTAACTCTAAATTCCACTTGTAAGACAAATATAGTTATAAAGAAGTTCATCCATATACTTATATATTAATTTCTTTACAAATAGTTATAAATAGTTATATAGAAGTTCATCCATATACTTATATTTAATTCATTTACCATATAGAAAACAAGGGTTAATCGATTTATATAACTCATACCATACCCAACATGATTTACTAAGAATATAACCATTTACTCCCACTTATCACGTGATTATTTTACTCTAGTAAAAACCTTCTTATTATTTAATTATGAAAAACAACAAGGGAACTAAATTCAATAATTACACCACTTGTCATCACAACATTAACCTTAACTAGGCAACATTATTTAATTATGAAAAACTGCAAGGGAACAAACTTAATTAATTTCACCACTCTAAATGATAAATCTAGATGTCGCTAGCTTCCATAAATATTATTTTATAAGGAATAACTTCTTACAACTAAACTTTTGGTCCTTCGATAGTGTTCTTATCCATTGTGCAACCTACTGGTATTTTCTTAAGACCTTTACTAACCATATTCGCCCGAGTGGCCTCCTCCCTTTAGACTTAAGGTTTTTTTTATCTCACAGATTAAGTGTTAACTAGAAGCAAGGGAAATTAATAGGTTTTTACCTCTAAGGAAATAGAAAAGCTCAATTATTCTTCCTAGGGCCCAATAAAACTCTAATCTACTAGATCAACCCTTAATCCATACTTTAAGTGAAATCAGTAAGGGAAATAATACACAAGGGATTAATAATTTAATCTTATCGGTCTAAGGGTTGAACTAAAGTTTTGTGGCATAGGAAGGGTTTTAATGATATCCACCAACAATACAAAGGCTCCACTTCATTCTTCATATTGAAGTACATAGGTTTCATTAAAATGAAATTTATTAATCAAATAAACAAAGTAGATGGTACCAAGCTATCCATAAATAATTGGTGTATTCCCTCTTCACTTGAAAACGACCATACCTTGCATCTATTGCATTGACTGTGAGGGTATTTGCAGGTAGGTTAAAGGAGGTGAAGGAAGAGTTGCAGTGAAATTTTTCGAGTGTGTAATCCTCCTTAAGGCACGAATGCGAAGGGGATTCCACTGGAAGGAACCAAAGGATGGAATCACGAGTGAACAACCTTTATGGAGAATCACAATGAAAATGGATTTCAAATTAGGTGCAAGTGCATAGTGTTGTTGTTGAGCACGTTGTTTTACGTCTAAGGAGGAGCTCAGTCAATTCCTAATTGAGGAAAATCGAATGGCAGAATGAGAGAGGCTTTTGGGATGATGCACTCTCACCTCTATCCTTCTGAATAAGTTGACAATTCAGGTATATCTTGCCTATGCGTTTTTATTTTTGGTTTACAGTGGAAACAAGGGGGAGCTGAATACAAGTGGTTTTGGTAGTTCGATACACAAGGCGTTGTGGATAAATCATTTCGATAACATGGCTGGTGTTTGAATTTAAGCAATCTAGTTGGTATGGATAAAATCCAGAAGAGATCCTTGATTGGTCGGTCTTCTCTGCATAGGCGCTGTGATGAAACAAATAGGTATGAAAACCTTTGGAATATTATTCCGTTTAAATCGATATGCGCCCAATCTCCAAAAAGAACCATGATCTGCAGTCCCAGTCGAGGATCTGCAAGTTTCGTTTTTCAATTCTCCCACACCCCTACATAGATACTACATCCCTCTACTTTCACAATGCATGATTCAACACACTATTAACAATTTAAATCAGTTGGATCTCAACGCATCCCTTCGACTCAGAAATTTGAAATTTAATGGCAGTGAAAACATCCGAGGGAAGTCTGGGTTGAATTCGCTAGTGCAAGCATGGATCTACACAGTCGAGAACAATTGTTAGACAAAAAAATCACAGATGAATGCTGGTTGAAGTCCATCAAGGTAGCGACTGGGGAAATGTCTCTTTTTATTTTTAAAAATTAAAAACTCAACATAGAAAATCTGCAAGGAAGCAAATGTATTCGCTTAAATAGTAATTCAAATCCCCTTCTTTAAAATCTCATAATGCTTGGGAAATAGGATGATTCTACAATTAGTGTTCTTATTAATCAGATTTCTAAAATTTATAATCCTACGCTCTATTTACAAGCAAAATAATTTGATTTTCTTCACAAGATACAACATGGAATTACAATTTTTGAAAACTTGATCACAGAGGAAGAATAATAACAGCGAATACATAGTTTCCACACAGTAATTTCATCATAAAATTTCTTCACGGGGAATGTAGTTCCGTGCGCAACCAATATTCAATGTGTTCTATCAATACATGAATGAATGCCTAAACACTACAACCTTTAAACATCAATACAATTTTTTATCTTTGAAATACTGTAAATCCGAAAGGCCAATGCCTATAGTTGATCTTCAATATGGAGTCTTGGGCACTCCTTGTCGATGCCTGCTAATCCCCAAACTTCATTGGTACCTCCCAGCCAACGCTAGGGGTACTCTTCTTCCCCCTTAGCCACTCAAGATGCAAAGAGGCCACAGACACAACTAGAATACTCTATTGCCAAGATTGCCTCATAAGGTAGAGCCACCCCTCTCTCTCAAGCTAGATATCCCAACTCTCACAAGTAAACCAGTCAAAATTTCTGCAGCATAACTTTTCCCATAACCTCTGTGATCCATTTCTAATCTCAACCATTTGTTTTATAGAATTTTCCTATAACTCATCCCCACTTGCACAATTAATTATCTTTTTAATTTAAATAATTTATAATTAATTGTCCCCTTACACTTGTCACCCCTTCCCCAATTTGCACTAGTAAAACCACATTTTATGTTAATAAAATTCAATTTTCCTGGCCCTTCCTAAAAGTGATCCTTGAATCTCTCCTAGCTCTCTCTTTATTCCCTTTATTTCCAATTAATGACTGACGCCTTACTAAATCTGAGGTGAGTTAAAATAGGATTCTGTTTTAGTTAGAGTAGTGTTAACTAGACTCTAGATTCTTTTCTATGCGTACACATTCTCTCCTCTATGTTTCTTTCTTATTTAAAAAACTCTATTTTAATAATTTATTACACCTATGTGCCTTAAATCAAATCATCAGGATTATTTTAATTTACTTAATTCTTGAAATTATTTACCTGATTCCCCTTTTGCTTTAGTTATTAATTTCAGTTTAGCCTCTTTACAAAACTTATGCTTAGGCTCAAGTAAATTTTATTTACAAAGGCTTAGACTCTTATAGAGATTTATAATTAATAATTTCAATCCTTAATTAATTAATTAATCCAACAATGCTCAATATTTTACAAGGTTAATTATTCACTTAGGATTTTCTAGGCCACCTAGATTCATTGACTCAAATTTTATTTACACGACGTGCCCTTCAAGACACACTTTGTGCTCCAAGGGTGCCACTCACCTTTGACTGGTTTTGGTAGTTCTCCAGCTCCTGGAGTCAACATTCCATTCAGGTGACCTTGTGAGAAAATAAGGGCTTCTAAGGAATAAGGACCCTACCTTATTGTACACCCCTTAGAAATCTTCATGAGCGATTATCTCAGTATGCCTTCACGACATTGGGGATCTCTTGAACTAGGTAATCGTTAACCTATAATTTGAGCCATAACGAGAGTTCTACTAGGCTGTGACATGGACTCTTCCACACATTTCCCTCAATAACTGGTCTATGCGCATGGCCCTTTTACTCCTTATGTGAGTCAGATTAGCAAGCATTCGTCAGCGTGCATTCATTAACAAAACACTGTCAATGATCCATATATAACATCATAATATAATCGATCATATGTCACATATGCATACATGAAATACTTAAACCAATACAATCCACTCCATGAGTCAATCTGGAGTCCAAGGAGGTTCATTGATGCCATCGACATCCACAATCTTTCAAGTGTCCTTCACACTTAGGGAAAAATCATCAATATCATCTGTAAATACGCATATATCAATAACATTAAAATCATAATCATCAACATCATGATAAATATCCACTAGCGAAATATATTATAATGTACTATAACTGGATCACTTGCACGCAAGTTTCCTGATAGAATAAGTGGATAACATGTTCACGCAAGAGCGGGATGTTACATACACCCCCTCATGTTTTAAACTTCATCTTGAAGTTGTACATTACATAAGATGTAGTAAATAAAGTATCTCGCAATATCTATATGTCTAAGTTGTCAAATAAGTAAGGAAATTGTTGATGCATATCATATGCTTCCTCCCAGGTAGCTGAGTGTGCACTGTAATTGTCCCACTGGACCTTGACCTGATCGAATTGTCAACATCATAGCTGGCGAATGTGATAGTCCATAATGTGGATTGGTTCCATCGTGAGTGCACCCTTGTTCAACACCTGCAAGGAACTTATGTCAATCACATGTGTAGGATCACTAACATAATGTCGCAAAACAAATGCATGAAAAAATCGTGCATACGCCTCAAAGAATTAGGCAAGGCTAGTTGACATGCCACGGGTCCTTTCTTTTCCACAACTTCAAAAGGTCCCACAAACCTAGGAGATATTTTATCACCCTTTCCAAACTTGATCAAACTCTTGTGTGGTTTCACCCGCAAGAAGACTCGATCACCAACTCCATAACTACGGTCATTGCAATATGCATCGGCATAACTCTTATGTTGATATTGTGCTTATTTAATCCTTTGCCTTATCGTTTGAATTTGTTCTTCCATTTCTTGGATTGCTTCTGGTCCTACCAAGCCCCTATCCTCAAGTCAATCCCAGCTCAAAGGTGTCTGACATGGTCACTTGTAAAGAAACTCGAATGGTTCCATATTAATGGTGCTTTGATAGTTGTTGTTGTACGCAAACTCTACTAGTGGAAATAACTCTTCCCAATGCTTATGTTGGTCCATAACATACATACGCAACATATCCTCCAATATTTGGTTCATTCTTTTTGTCTTCCTGTCTATCTCAGGGTGATATGTGGTACTAAAGTTAAGTTGGGTTCCCAGGGCCTCTTGGAAACTAGTCCAAAATCGTCATGTAAACATCGATCCTAGAGAGGATATGATCCTTTTAGGCATGCCATGCAATCTCACAATCTCCTTGATAAAACTCTTACTATGTCGGGTGCCTGATATGTCATATGCACAGGAATAAAATGTGCACTCTTCGTCGGAGTGTCAACTACCATGAAAATCGATTCATGCCTCCTTGCCATCAGTGGAAATCCTACAATAAATTCCATTGAAATGACCTCCCATTTTGATTTTGGAATAGCATGTGGATGTATTAATTTTGTCCAATGCCTATGTTTAGCCTTCACTCACTAACATTCTAAGCATCTCGCCACGTAGTTGACTATGTCCTCCTTCATTTATTTCTAGAAGAATAAGGGATTAAGGTCTACCCTCATCTTCGTGCCTCTTGGATGAGCCATGTACACTGCTCTATGAGCTTCGTTTAAGATCAAACTTTTCAAATCATCGTTAGGTAGTACATAAATCTGGTTATTATACTTCATCAATCTGTCGTTGTCCAAAGTATATCCTTCAAACCTTGGTACCAACATGGTGTATCATCCGATATTTTCATTAACCTCTTTATACCAGTCATCGTCGTGCTATATAGTTAGAATATTTTCTTGAATATTTGTCTGAAGAGATATCACCAATAATATGTGTGGTCTTTGACTCAACGCATCTACCACTTTGTTCATCGTTCCTTTTATGTAGGTAATCTCAAAATCGTACTCACTAAGCAATTCTAACCAATGCCTTTGTCACGCGTTCAAATCACTTTGTGTAAAAATGTGCTACAAACCACAGTGGTTTGTTTTCAGTTTGAATTTTCATCCAATCAGGTAGTGTCTCCACACTCTCAGGGAATAGACAATGGCCAACAACTCCAAATCGTGTGTCGTGTAGTTCTCCTCATGCTTTCTTAACTTCCTTGTTATGTAAGTGATCACTCAATCGTCTTGCATCAAGACTCTACCTAAGCCTTCCTTGGATGCTTCTATGCATACCAAGAATTCCTCATCCATGTCGGGGACTTTTAGTATCAGCGTTGTCATCAACGGCTCCTTGAATCTTCGAAATTCTTCCATGCATTTCTCATTCCATTCAAACTTCTTTTTTTTCTTCTGCAATTCCGTGATCGAATTTTCTATCTTCGAAATACCTTCAACGAACCATCGATAATATCCAGCTAAACCCATGAAGCTACCTACTTTTGGTACATTCATCGGCGTAGGCCATTCCATAATATCCTATACCTTCTTTGGATCCATAACGATGCCTTCATTGGAGATAACATGCCCTAAATAATGAATCCTCAATTGATAAAAGGAGCATTCCAACAGTTTCCCGTATAATTTTTTCTCTTATAAACATTGTAATACCAAGAGAAAATGTTCATCGTGTTCTTCCTTCGTCCAAGAATATATCAATATTTCATCAATAAATACTTGAACAAACTTTTCCAAGTATTTGCGGAACACCCCATTCATCAAGCTCATTATGCACAGGAATAAAATGTGCACTCTTCGTCAGAGTGTCAACTACCACAAAAATCGAGTTCTTCCTCGCCGTCAGTGACAACCTAACAATAAAGTCCATCGAAATGACCTCCCATTTCGATTATGGAATAGCGTGTGGTTGTAGTAATCATGTTGTATGTCTATGTTCAGCCTTCACTTGCTGACATTATAGACATATTGCCATGTAGTTAACTATGTCCACCTTAATTCCCTTCCAGAAGAATAAGGGCTTAAGGTCTGCCCTCATCTTCATGAGTCCTGGATGAGCCCTGTACACTGCTCTATGAGCTTCGCTTAAGATCATACTTCTCAATTTGTCGTTAGGAAGAATGTAAATCCGGTTATTATAGTTCATCAATCTTTCATTGTCCAATGCATATCCTTCAAAGTTTGGTACCATCATGGTGTCTTATCTGATATTTTCCTTAACCTCCTTATACGAGTCATCTTCGAAGTGTATAGTTAGAATATTTGCTCGAAGATTCGTCTAAAGAGGCATCACCGAGAATATGCGGGGTTTGAATCAATGCATCTACGACTTTGTTCACTGTTCCTTTTATGTAAGTAATCTCAAAATCGTATTCTCTAAGCAATTATGACCAATGCTTTTGTCGCACGTTTAGGTCACTTTGCGTAAATATGTGTTGCAATCCACAATGATCTATTTTTAGTTCAAATTTTCATCCAATAAGATAGTGTCTCCACACTCTCAAGGCATACAAAATGGCTAATAACTCCAAATCATGCGTTGCGTAGTTCTCCTCACGCTTCCTTAATTTTCTTGAGATGTAAGCGATCACTTGACCATCCTGCATCAAGACTTTGCCTAAGCCTTCTTTGGATGTGTCTATTCATACCAAGAATTCCTTGTCCATGTCAGAGAATTTTAGTATTAGTTCAGTTGTCAACATCCCCTTGAGCCTTTGAAATGATTCCACGCACTTCTCAGTCCATACAAACTTCTTTTTTTTCTTCTACAATTTCGTGATCAGATTTGCTATCTTTGAAAAACCTTTGACGAACTGTTAGTAATATCCGGCTAAACCCATAAAGTTGCATACTTACGGTATGTTTGTCAATGTAGACCATTCCATAATAGTCTCTATCTTCATTGGATCCACAATGATACCTTCTCCAGAGATAACATGCCTTAAGTAATGAATCCTTGATTGGTAAAAAGAGCATTTCGACAGTTTCCTGTATAATTTGTTTTCTTGTAAACACTATAGAACCAAGCGGAAATGTTTGTCATGTTCTTTTGTTGTCCCAAAATATATATCAATATGTCATTTGATGTAGGATAATCTCTCCACCTCAGTGATGCATCAAAATTCCAACACATCAAAGTGCATTCAAGGAGGGGAGAGATGCCAACCCTCTCATTTTTCCTTCGTTTTAAATTTCAATTCGTATTAAATACAATTAAATGTTGTAAGGCTGGAAGAACCAAATCGATGCCTTTGTGCAGGAAGGAGATAATGTCGCCTTTAATGGCTGACATGTTGATGATATATAGATCCGATTCAGACTTGATGGACATTGAATGAAATTCAATGTAATTAATGAGAGTTAGGTATATTGGAGGGACAGGCTTGAGGAGCCCCTATTTTGTAAAAAGATCCTGTAGCTAAATTCATTAGAACATATGGGAAGTTAGGAGTAGAGGAGAGGAGAGAGCTCCAAGACTCTGTTGCAGTCCAGCCTTTGTAAACATTCGTATAGACATTCATAGATAATACACAATGCAATTTTTCTTGCATATGATTCTATGTGTTTATATGTTTATGAATGGACACCATCCGTGTGTTTATGAGTTTATGCTGTAGATGTGTATAACTAGTTTTCATCTGCAGGGATAGATATAATTTCACCATCTGTGAGTTTGTTGGATTTGTTCTGGGTTCTTTAGGCTATGCAAGGAGTGCACAACAAACTATTGAAACTCTATAGCCAACGCAAGGAGTGCGCATATGAACTCTTTCAAGTTAGAGAAGAAAGTGTCAGGAGGGCACACCAGAATAGTTTATAGACTCAAGGATCCTCAAAGTTACTGAATACTCTAGAGGGAAGAATGTGCAGAGGAAGCAAAGAGGATAAAACAAAATTACTGAACATTTTGTAGAGCTTTGCCAGGAGGGCATCAAGAAGGTGCAAGTGTGCACAAGGTAAAATCTTCCTCGAGTTAAAGGAGAGGATTATCGGAGGAGAGACACTCACAGAGTTGTTGAACACTATGTCTAATAGCTTTGTAAGTTTGCATATAGTGGATGTAGGAAATGAATCAGAGAACCTGTAGAAGAGTTTAGGGTTCAAGAGGAAGACCTTTGGAAGGGGTGCACCGGGCCAACACTCAGATGAATTGTTGAAAGAAAACCATCTGAAGGCTAGTCAAGCACAAGGAGTGCACCAAAGGTAAAGTAGTTTCACTTTATAATATCAGGAGGATGAGTGCAGAGTGTACCAGGAGGACACCAAAATTCTTTTAAGGAAGTAAAGGGTCGAGTTTCTTTGAAGGTCGAGTGATTTCTTAGCTTGGTAGAGATAGTGAAAAGTTGCATGCTGAGCGTAAGTGTGCACCAAGTCTAAGGATAAATTTCATTTCTGAAGCTCAGGAGGGAAAACACCATCGAGACCTAATACATCAGGGCTGACAGGAGGTAGTTCAAAGGTGAATCCTTTGAAACGTTTGCAATCTTCCAATTCAGGAAAGAAAGTGCAAGATCATGAGGAGGAGCAACAAAATTCTTGGAATTGAGATAAGGGAGGGGATCCAGATTGTTGGATTCCACGTCCAAACACTCAGAGTAGCGCACAAAGGAGAGGAATAGATCTTGACCATTAGATTTGGGTGCGGAGGGCCAACAACCGTTGGATCCAGAGGTAAGTGAGGTAAGTGCACGGGACTTAAAACCTTTTAAGTGCACAAGAGAAGTGGACTTATGAAGTCTCGAAGGCAGTGGGACCATCCCTCGTCAAGGTTGACAAGTGGCAGCAGATCGAAGGGTCTGGGAGGTGAAGCTTCATAAGATCTGCGTGGAGTAGAAACTGAAACTCCCGAAATCCGAATAGCTGAGTTAATCCTAGATGTTGGTGCTGGGAAGGATATGTGGCAGAGATCCACAAAATTTGGAGGAAGAACCCTTCGGAGAAAAGGTAAGGAGGAGAACACCCGAAGAGCTAGGATTCGAAGAAATCATGGTTGTCCATTGAGATAGGACACATGGTGTTAGATCAACGCTTCACTGATTTGCAAATCAAGAAATCCAGAGGTAAGAGAAGTGAAAACTCATGAAATACGAAGTCACGAAGGAATCCTAACCGTCGATTGGAGGATAGATACGTGGCAATAGATAAGAAGATTTGCAGAATCATGAATTGAAAGAATTGCGTTGAGTAGTTAGAAAATATCATGAAGTGCGAAGTTTTGGAGTGACTAGGATATTAAGCCCTGAGTCATAGACCGAGGTCACATAAAAGGAGAGTGTGGACCATAGATCTTCCCCTAGATAATTAGCCAATTCAGGGATCAGAAAAAAGGGAGCAAGGAGTTAACAAAAGTTCCAAAGCGTCGAGTTGCGAAGGGAGCTAGCCCACGATCGTACTCCATGGTAACCTAAAAGGAAGGGGCTTAGCGAGAAGAGCTAGCGCCTATTGGCGTTGAGATTCGAAAAATCTGAGAAGAGGGCTCGCGAGTGCCATACGACCTACGCCTTAAGAGGAAAGGGGGTATGTATAAGTTATTTTGGGTTCCATCATGGGCACGAAGAGCTAATCGAGCTCAATTATCGAAGATCCTTGACCGAGAGGTCGCACAGACCCTGCTGAGGCAAGGGGGATACATCATCATTAATGAATACTTGAACAAACTGGTCCAAGTATTCCCGGAACACCCCATTCATCAAGCTCAAGAATACCCCCATGGTGTTTGTCAATCCAAATGGTAAAATGGTAAACTCGTGATGTCTTAGGAATATCTTCCTCTTTAATTC
>CBVK0100408087.1:0-12488 GCA_900067695.1 Picea abies | reverse complement strand
CAATTGTGCAAGTGACATCCACAAGTCTCTTCCTATTATATTAGTAATATCCCTCTTATTATTATCAAGGAAGGATTTGATAACTAGCCCTTATATACACTATGCCTAAATTATCGAGGCATCAAATAACATTATGTTTTTACAAGAATGTATGAGTCAATGTCATAACAACCCTTTAGGTTCATAAGAGTTTCCAATTCTTCAAGGTGTTAAGAGCCATTATTTCCCAAATCATTCAGAACATAGAAGAAAATTGACCAATAACTTATACATAGGTGATGAAAGAGATTTTAAAACCTTTTCATAAATCACAACCTTTTTACTGATGGTGTCTTCATGGGTTCAAAAAATTACTTTACAAACCTAACAATATTTCTACCTTTCAACATTCTCATGAACCCTTGGGTTTACCATTACTCCTTGTGGGTCATAAATTTCCACTCACCAAATTCATACAAATTGAATTTTTTGTCACTTGCACAAGCCTATATGACATCAGTACAAATATACGAATTCAACTAGGAGTAGACCTTTTCCCTTTCAAGTTGATGATCCCCATAAACTTTGGGACTCAATGTCTCTTCATTAAATTCTCCTTCTAAAGAGGATGGCATAGACAACTTCAAATGATCCACATAAACATTGGAATATTTTCCCATATATGGTGACCAATCCAAGCAAATAGTTTTTATTCATTCTTATCCAAAATGTCTAGATTATCATTTTATATCCTTGGGATACCCATGCAATTGTAAATAAATGATAGAATTCTATTCAAATTACATCCATTATCATCTAGAGTGTGGATCTAGGTATCTTGAGAATCTATTATATCTACTACACATGATAAATGTAGATANNNNCATGAGTGAAGAAGATAATTACATCTTGTTTTCATGTTTCAACATGGTATGAAAACTACCATATTATTTAGTCGTGTTTACTCTAAAATGTATATTGACTTTACAGCTTCAAGCTTCCCACATGAGCTTATTCTTGGCTCTCCTTTCTTAAAAACAAAATTATGAAATTTATACTTTAATCCCCCTTCAAGCCTACAATCATCTCAAAGACGCGATACTTGCATATATATACA
The DNA here is from genome assembly GCA_900067695.1 of Picea abies. Lineage (NCBI taxonomy): Eukaryota > Viridiplantae > Streptophyta > Pinopsida > Pinales > Pinaceae > Picea > Picea abies. The sequence goes on along the minus strand of CBVK0100408087.1, from coordinate 11,392 downwards.
AGTTTTGCAAGGTTTTAACCATTTGCCAAAATTTGAGCTAGATGTAGGTAATCCATTATATTCTTCAAGTACATAAGAGTTTAACTTTAGAGCTATGGTCAAATAAAAAAAAAAAGAGGTCTTAAAGGAAATTGACCATGTGGTTTTGTATATATTTATCATACAACTTGATTATCGAATCAAAATGTTGCAGGATACTTCAATGCCTATACTTCAAAATGTTGCAAGATACTTCAATGCCTAAACGAATGTATATATTTATCATACTTCAATGCCTAAACTATGATGTACAATTCCTTATCTTATTTGGGGTATATTATGATTGCACCAACAAAATTTTCAAGTGTTATGTTATCCAACTCCTTCTTTGTATCAAAGGTTCCGCCATTATGTATCATGTGAAATTTGCTTTGATTTCAAATGAAATTGCAAGTTTCATTAGATTTAATATTGATGCATTAAAATTCTTTCATGTCAAAGCTTCAATTACTTGGTTTTCAATTGCAATGAATTGAAAGGTTATACTTGCCTTTTCTAATGTGCATTGAAGAGACATTTCATTCCTAAATAATTTGCTAACCCCATGAATTACCTTGGTTCAATTAAATTATCTTGGATCAACCGATTTACAACGAATTTTATATTTCTTAGGTCAATATAAAATTCACATCCTCTAACTACAAAATCCATACAAAACAATAATTGTTTTCCAAGCTCATATTTCTTCATGTTGGCTTGCAATTAATTGTGGGTTAATATGGCATTACCATATTACAATGTAATATGGTAATCCCATATTACATTGTAATATGGTAATCCCATATTACATTATAATATGGTATACCATATTACAATGTAATATGGTAATACCATATCTCGTGTAATTTTTTTTTTTAAACTTAATGTCATCGTCGCAATATCGACGATAGTTCGTCGGAAAAAAAAAATTACCTTTTGACCACCATGGCAATAGCGACGAACTTTCGTCGCAAGTTGCCACAGTTTTTCGTCGCACATACAACATCTTCATCGTAACTTTGGTCTTTATGAATTAATGTCATCGCTATTGCCAAGGGTATTCGTCGCAAGTTGCCACAGTTTTTCGTCGCACATACAACATCTGCATCATAAGTTTTTTACTTGTCAAAAATTTTCGTTGCAATTGCGACGATATTTCATCGTAATTGCCACGGTTGTTCATTATACTTGCGACGATGCAAAGGGTTAACCAAACTTGATGGTGGTGACACGCGGAGAGATAATTTCGTCGATGTTTCCACGCACAATTGGATCATCGATAGAGCGACGAAATTATTTCGACGAAAAAAAAACTTGGCTTTCGTGGAAATTGCGACGAATATGTGTGGCAATATCAACGAAAAATCGTCGCAAATTTGGTCATATGTACAGTGAAGGAAGTGTAGCAATGTATTTTTTTCTCTCGTGCATGACCTTTTTCAAGTTGTGGTAACTTACTCTACGTTTCTTTCCCAAGGGCGGGATGAGCTGGTGGCAACTGGGATGAATTTCACTCTCAGCCAACTTCTGAAAAACTACTTTACGTGTTTTGTTCAAGGCCTCTATGACCTTATCATAAGTTGAATGAATTTGATGAATAATTTTTTTCAAATTGTGATAACTTACTCTACATTTTTTGTCTAAGCGGTCTATGGCCTCATCACAACTGTCATGAATTTTACGCATGTTTTTTTTGTTCAATCCATGTCTGCCCATATCGCAGCCGAGAGCAGTTTCATTTTCACTAAAAAGAATTCCACATGTATGAAAATTCGATGTCGTTTGGGCGACATGGACAATCAAAATACCAATATGTGAAAGCAAAGGTTCATAATGGATATATGTTGTATCTGTTTTCAACGATAGGATGCCAATTGTTCGATTGTAATTTGAATCAATAACCCAGGAATGGACACTGACATCTGGCAAGGGCGACCACACCTGGATATTCACCCTGAATATCATAGACAACCATTGCAAACATAGTATACAACCCTCCATATTCCCTTTTTCATATGGAAGCGCCATGTTCACAAGCTATTCCTGCCAACTTCCAACTGCCGACATATTTTCTATGAGATATGGGCAAAGGTGCTAATGCAAGCACCTAAAAGCCTATTGGCTGCTGCCTATAATTGCATTACAAAAGGACTATACAGTGTAAAGTCGCAGTGACTGAACAATGAACTCCACTGCCACCAAACAAAAAATTACATTGAACAGACTATCCCCACAGCTAAACACAATGTTTGTTGCCAGTTGTAAACCATGAAAATATATGCCATGCAAAATTCGTTTCCATTGCGATTGAAGGTCTTTGCAAATAATGGACAAGTAGATACGAGGACCTTCTATATTGCATATGGACATTTTCCTGTACAACAATGGTTCATAATGGCCACTGATGACATTGGCATCATGGAACAAGATGCAATATGGATTGTCAGATGCAATTTTGTTGAATAGTAGATATCTTGTTTTTCTTGTCAATGACCAAATGCCAACTGATATATTCATCCATTTAGACAGCTACCGTATACAAAATGTATCTCCCCAAATTCCCCTCTCATGCGTAGGCAGAATTAGAGATGCAAACAACCACATCTTTGAAAAATACGTACTCACATCATGTATTCCATGCAACTGTCGAAGAAAATCAGATTCTAGTTCTTATTCATAGGACTGCAAAGCCTCAACATCACCATTTTTAAAATAGGTCAAGAAATAATCTATCAATCCATTTCTTAGCTCGGTCGACGAATAGTGGAAATGCAATAGAACCTGGAATGTATTGAAAAGGCAATCCCCAACAGTATATGAGAATGCATCCAATCTAAAAATCCCATTTCTATGCAAAACCACGTCAATGTTGTCATGTATAATGGTCTGTGTATCTATTTCATACATCTCAACATCTATTACTTATTTCATCTCTTCAACTGTCATTTTGAATATGTTTGCTACATACTTTCAGTTTCTATGAAAACAGAGAAAAGAAGGGGAAAAAAATAAAAGGTAGACAAATAAAAAAGGAAAGCAAAATAGGGTACCAATCCCCGTATGTATCTTTCAACCTTATTCTTCTCAACTTGAATCCACCCTAGTACCCATAGCAAATGAGAAGAAGACACAGAAATAAATAAAACAATAACTTTACTCAGCAGAAACAAAACAAGTAGATGTAGTTTTCCGACCCACAGAATAAAAGCATACCCTACGTCTACAGACCGCCCGATTGTTCCCTCTTCTGATGGCTTCCAACTACTTTTCGTAAATCCCTCTGCATTGAAAGACGCATGGTTTCCAAGAATAGAAACTAAGAGCACAGACAAATATGGTCTGCAACATAATTTGAAGGCAGGGACTCCCACCATTGAAAAAACAACAACAACAGGGAAACTTACCCGTCAACAAAGAATGACAAGAGCTCAACCCCAAAAACTGCAAACCGCAACAACAGGTCCAACAGGTTGCAAAGTTGAAGAACAACAAACTAGTGAACAACCACGAAGAGCTCGAACTGCAAGTGCAGGACCTCAACTTTGCAAAGTTGAATCAAACAGGAACCAAAATCATGGAACGAACCAACAAACAAAGATCAAGCACTCCAGCAGGGATGTTGACGATGAACAAAACTGTATTGCAACGCATCTTTACAATAATCATTTAACATTGCCAGAGCTGTTAGGTGAACAATTAAGATTGTCAATACCATCGAAGGGCGTAGGCCTGTGCAAGCATTTAAGAAAATATGCAGTGTGGTATGCATGTTCTCTCGAAGCACGCAATAATAAAGAAAAAATCACACATAGTAATATGGTAGAAAATTTTTCTACCCAGCAGAAAATGATAAGGGAAACATTCGAACTAATGCTAGCATTAATCTACCTTAGACCAATGCATAATAAAATATATGATTAAAAAAGGCCATATACTACCAAATAATTTGGATATGTTGAGATATTTAACATTGGGAATAGCGAAGGCGACAATAAGACCTCCAATCCGTTGTCCAATCAGATCTTGACAAACATGATACTTTTTATTATATAAAAATCGATGTTTCCACTTCCCTTGTTCCAACAATAGACAATATGGAGATATTTCTGGTCAAAGCACAATCTAATACCAAGTCAATGATTTATCGATCGCTATAGTCCCTCTATGCCTACGACAGGGATTAATAAGATCTTAAGATTTAATGTGAGTTTTACATTTTTGGCGATTGTTACTTTTTTTCATTCATCTAATAATCTTATCCATTTTTTATATTTGATTGACATCTTCATTTTTTTTTCATGTTTTGGTAATTTTTTATACTCCTTTCTTTTCTTTCCAGTATAGTGATATCTTTAATAAAATTGATATTAAACATTTATATGTCTGTGGAAATATACTAATGTATATTTAATATTATTCGATTTTTCAAGTTGGTAAGTACTTTCAAATTTGACATAATATATTTCCAATCCATTTTGTTTGGCCTTACAAGTGTTGGGGATTTTTACTTATGCTCTTTTATCGCAATATTCTAAGATTGATTTTCTTTAATTTTTTCCTAATTGGTTATAATCACATTCTTGATTTTTATCTCGTAAGAGTAACTTACTCCTTTTTTCTTGTCTATCTCTTTCAATTTTTGGTTATGGAGTGATTCAGGTGGACATCGATGGCTTCCCACCTATTCCATTGGCTCAAATTATAGTTTCCATCTTGGTAGTTTTTCTACAGTTTTTTTGAGTCCTAAAATTTTAGGGTCGTTTTGAGGCCCTGAATGACGTTTTTTTTTTTTACATGGAAACGCCCAATATACCCTTATTGGAATGTATTGGGCCACTCAAAATGTGTACTCCTCGACTAAACCTTTCTGACAGGGTACTGAGCACCCCAAATGAAGATCGTATGCAAAAGTTGCGCCCTCGAGAAGTTGACGTATCAACTACCCCCATCGAGGCCCACAAACCTTTTGGCGTTTCATCTTCCACGATCAGGGTTTTGGATGTTTAGGGTTTATAATTTATTGTTTATATTAAAAATACATTTAGAGCCTCATTGTAATCAATGTTTTGTGAAAGAGCGTAGTCGACACATCTCTCTTCAGAGATAAGCTACTACCATTCTAGCTAGCTTGCGTTCTTTGAATTTTATAGTCTTTTGTATTCCAGAAAATCATTAATAGATATGAGTTTTACTGTTTTACTGTGTTCCTTGCGATATATCTGTGTATTTCCTTGTTTTATATATATATATATATATATATTATATTTCTTCCTTCATATTGTTCTCAAAATAATTTGGATTAGTGGTATCATAGCAGTTTGCTCATTATCGTTCTTAGTGCATGTCCCCAACGGAGTTAGGCTATAGAGAGTTGGATCTTAAGATTATTTCTCTTGAGGAAAACTGCTCTCACTCGCCCAAGAAACCTCCCACAAGTGAAGAAAAGAGGGACGAAGGAACAAGAGATCCTATCAAACTATTTCTCGAGGGAGCCCTCGTGTGACAAAGGAACGAGATGATGGATAATTTCGCCCAGATCCTTCGACAAATTCCAACAACAACAAAGGAATATTTAACCATTAGTCACTTCATAGGTGAGAGACCTTTTAAGGTACAAGTTAACTTTGATATTCCTTTATTTGAAGGCTAGATAAACGTTGATGCTTTCGAAAAATGGTTAAGTCTGCTAGAGGGTTATTTCTTTGTCCAAAAATTTTCCAACAGTGAAAAAATCACCTTCATGTTCCTTAAGGCACTTCCCCATGTCAAATATTGGTGGGAGACTTACTGTAAGCAACATGTTGAGGATGAGTCTGCAATTTTTGGGCCAAGACCCACTTGGGTAGGTTTTGTTGATGCCCTCAAGGAGAAATACCACCATGTTGGAAACTATGATGACCAGTACATGAGATGGAAAACTCTACATCAGGAGAGAGGCCAGATGGTGTTAGAGTACACCAACATATTCCATACCTTGCACACAAAGATTGGTATTAAAGACTCTGAGAGACACCTAGTTTTAAAGTACCACAATAGCTTACAAAGGTACATCCAAACATATATGGAGTTCCTAGACATCTCCTCATTGAGAGTCACTCTGATATGTTGTCGAGATCGAGAAGAAGTTAAAGCAAAAGAATAAGCAATATTTCAGTTCTGTAAACCCATCGAAGCAGAAGCTTGGCAAGGGAGGCTATAACCCCTAGGGAAAATGAAACAACAAGGATGGTTAGTCCCAGGACAGCCAATCCAAGCCACCAACAAAGAATGGTAATGGGAAGTTGAAGAAGGACATTGGAAACTGGTGTGAGTTCCACAAAATACCTTGGCACAATATCGATGAATGTCGCTTCAAACAATCATTGTTGGCTGAGATGAAAACCTCAGGTTCAGATGTTGAATCAGACTTCGATTCAAAACCGGAAAATATAAAACGAATCATTGATGCAGAACCCGATGTCACCATCGATACCACAAAAGTTGAGCTATAGGAACCAGAGGATCCTGAAGAAGGGGAGTTCCTATTCCACTCACAGATGTGGGTGAAGGGGACCCCACTCCATTTAATTATTGAAAATGGTATCCAGAAGAACCTAATCTCAATAGAGGTCATCAAGAGATTGAACCTGACAACGACGTCACATCCTTAGCCATACACCATCGGTTGGCTTAGCTGGGGATGGGGAATCCACGTTAGCCAAAAATGTCACATGCACTACGACATCAAACCCTTGAAAGACGAGGTATAGTGTGATGTTTCCCTCCTTGAAGTTTTTGATCTTTTGTTAGGACAACTATATATGTGGAATCGTCATGTGTTTTATGAATATAGGCCCCATAGTTTCATTATTACTTTGGAGATCAAATCTACAGGGTACCGAAGGCAATCCCAACTACTATGGTCTCTTTTATCTCTATGAAGCAATGCATAAACATGGTCTCTCAGATTGAGAGATTTGTCCTCTTTATGGTTTGGTCGGTAGGTAAACATAAGGTCATTACAACCACCAATACCTTTGCATAGGGTCTCTCTACACATCAACAATAGGTGGACAAGATAGTAGAATAGCACAAAGACATATTTACCTCGCCTATTGGGGTGCTTGTGCAATGTTAGGTAAAACACTCAATTGATTTGACACCCTGTGATCCTCTACCTAACGGCCCTGTGTACATGCATTATGTTATGGAGAATGAAGAAATAAAACACCAGATCTAAGAGCGAATTATGAAGGCTTGCATCAAACCAAGCTCCTCACCTCGCATGAGCCCAATTGTTCTGGTACAGAAGAAGGACAGGACATGACATGGAGACTTTGTATTGATTACAGATCCCTGAACAAGATCACAGTCAAGAACTGATACCTAATCCACCAGATTGATGATCTTCTTGACCAACTCAAGAGAGCCAAGTTTTTTAGGAAGATTGATCTAAATTCAGGCTACCATCAGGTACCGATTGAGAAAGATGATGTATGAAAGACAACCTTCAAGTCTAAAGAAGGTCTATTTGAGTGGATGGTCATGCCTTTCGGTTTGACTAATTCCCCGACAACATTCATGCAGATGATGGATGACATATTGCATCCATTCACAAACTCCTTTGTGACTATATACCTGGATGAAATCCTCATCTTCAACAAAACTTGGGAGGAACATTTGAATCATATTCAACAGGTCTTGGGCACCCTATGACAACACAAGTTATATGCCAATTTGGAGAAGTGTTCCTTTGGCATTTAGAGAATCCAATATTTGGGATACAGATGTGTAAGGTGTGCATGTGGATCCAACCAAGATCCAAGTCATTCAAGATTGGTCGTCCCCGAAGATAATGACTGAGCTCCACAACTTCTTCGGCCTCGCCAAATTCTACTGCAAATTTATGTTGGGGTTCTCTCATATCACTTGGGCCCTAAGTCAGGTGCACAAGGGTGGAGCGAATGCCAAGTTTGTGTGGGCTGCATCCCAACGAAAAGAATTCGAGGATTTGAAATTCAATGTTTGCTTAGTACCAGTCCTTATTCTTCCAGAACTGTAACAACCATTTGAGATTGAGATAGACACTTCAGATTATGCTATCGATGTAGTACTCACTCAACATGGGAATCCAATAGCCTATCATAGTGAAACACTATATGATACTATTCATAGATACCCCACCTACGACAAAGAGATTTACTTCATTGTGAAGACATGTCAATAATAGAAGCATTACATTCTAGGGAAGGAAAGAAACATCCACACTGATCACAAGACTCTACAATTCATGAAGACACAAGGAAAGTTACAGAATGACCGCCATCAGAAGTGGTCCATGTACCTACATCAATTGCACTTGAACATCAAGTACAAGAAGGGAAACACCAACCATGTCGCATATTACCTCAGTCAACCTCAGATTATGGTGCTAACCACAGTTCTTAACTTCTATGGGAATGATACGTCAGGGTGGCCACAATTATACAATAATGACTTTGACTTTGTTGTTGTCTATCAAAAATTGAGCGTAGGAAAAAAAAATCCATACTTTCATCTCCAAGATAGATTGTTATTCCATCTGAGTCATCTCTTTGTTTCTTCAAGCGAGCATGCAAATATGATCTTGGAATCTCAATACAATTGGACATTATGGCATTTTGGTGTAGACGAAATAGCGGTATTACTACAAAATCATTTTAATTGGCCGAAGATTCAACACGATGTCCACAAGTACATCAGATCCTGCACTACCTGCGCCATTTCCAAGCCCGCCATCAAGAAACAAGGGCTATACACCCATCTATCTAGTCCAAATAGGTGTCAGGAGTCCATCTCCATGGATTACATGTCTAGTCTTCCTTTGACTAACCATGGGAATGACCGTGTCTTCGTGGTCATTGATTGATTCTCTAAAATGGCAGTTTTGGCACCCTACAAGAAGAGAATCACAACTGAGGCCACTACCGAGCTCTTCTTTGAACATGTTTGGGTTCATTTTGGGCTCCCACAAACCATTATCTTAGATACAGATAGTAGGTTCCTGAACACTTTTTGTTCTAGCCTATGGTCGATGAAGGACACCAAGCTAACCAAATTGACTGACAAACATAGGTAGTCAAAAAGATGATTGTCTATATCATGAGGATGTACAATTCCAAACATCCACACACATGGGATGAAATCCTTCCTTATGTTCAACATAGCTACAATGAAGCCCTCCAAAAATCTATTGGCCATAACCCTTTTTAGGTGTGCTTAGGGTTCTAGCCATTGGCCCCCATTGATGTAGCTCTACCCATTGCAACTGCACAGGAAGAGTCCTCCCATACTCAGACCGAGGCTGATCGAGCATCCACATTTGTTGAGTGACTCTAGCACATCCAACAACAAGTTCATGATATTTTGCAGAAAGCCAATGCCAAGTACAAGTAGCACCATGATTAACATCGGGTACCACACAAGTTTCAGGTGGGAGATAAGGTATGGTTGCATTTGTAGAAAGAGTGCCTAAGATAACCATATAATAAGCTATGTCCACTCCGATACAGGCCTTACACCATCACCAAGGTTGTGGGTGGGAATTCTTTTGAATTAAGCATTCCTCCTTTCCTTGGCTTAATGTGGAACTACTTTGACCGTATTTTCCACCTCTCCTAGACACTTCAGATGCGATTGAGCACTTGGCCCCTAGAGAAATCAATCCTAAATACATTAAAAATGTGATAGTTGATTAGATCATGGACACAAATATGAAGGTCACCCTCTATCAGAACATCCAACTCTATTAGGTCGTCAAAGGAGGTCAATTTCTTCATTATGGCAAGTGGCTCACTAGGAGTCAGATTCAGTAGAAGTTTCCCCATCTAATGGAGGAACTTGATGCAATGGAGACTATTTCTTCTTAATGGGAGAGGACTAATCCAGGTAAAAATCGATGGCTACCCACCTATTCCACTGGCTCAAATTACAATTTCCATCTTGGCAATTTTTCTACATTTTTTCGAGTCCCAAACTTCTGGGGCCGTTTTGAGGCCCTAAATGACATTTTTTGACTTGACAACACCCAATAGATTCATTTTTGGATTATTGGGACATTTGGAATGTGTACTCCTCAACTAGACCTTTCTGACTGGGTACCGAGCGCCCCAAATGGAGATTGTATGCAAAAGTTGTGCCCTCGAGAACTTGACGTATCAACTACCCCCATCAGGGCCCACAAACCTTTTGGCGTTTCATCTTTCGAGGTCAGTGTTTTGGATGTTTAGGGTTTTCTCATTTATTCTTAATGTTAAAAATTCCTTTAGAGACTCATTTTAATCAACTTCTTGTGAATGAACATAGTCACCACATCTCTCTTCAAAGATAAACTACCACCATTCTATCTAGCTTGTGTGCTTTGCATTTTACAGTCTTTTGTATTCCAGATAGTCATTAATAGAATATGACTTTTACTATATTACTGTGTTCCTTGCGATATCTTTGTGTATTTCTTGGTGCTAGGTCCCTGAAGTCTGAAACAAGTTCTCAGGACAACATTCTATAGGTTCAGATCAACTAAAAAAGTTTTGGTATGGTTACATGTTTATTTTGATGGTCACTTTTACTTATGGTATGGTGAATGCTTGAATAATTCTTGGTATGGTTGTTGTAAGATTTGGATATGGTATATGTTGGCTGGTTGATTTAGTGAGAAAAACTCTCAGGTATGGTACAATTTTGATATGGTTCTTATATCTCACACCTTTGAGATACTTGTACTTGGTTGAGGGATATGTATGATGTTGTATGCATGGCACAGGTTGGTTGCAGTGATAGGTTGGATGTAGTGATAGGTTACATGTCGATGTGATAGAGGCAACAAAGTTTCAGAGTTGCAAAATACTGGATACCCTAGTTTTCTAAGGGAGTACGTAGGCTAAAAGAAGACATGTCACGTACATACACGGGTTGAAGGAGAACATTGCATGTACATATGCGTGTTGCAACACAGATATGTCACAGACCTGTAGAGAAGATTTGACAGATTTTTTTATGTCTACAAGATGGGTCTTGTACTTGAGGGTTAGATTCCTCACATCTTAGTTGGCGCTGAGGTCTTCAAGTTTGGTCTTGTATTGAGAGTTCGTACTCTCTTGGAGTTGTTTCTCTTTACAGCTGGTGCTGATAAACCCCAGAGATTGTAGTCTCCTGTAACACATAATACAAAATCTTACACATATAACTGGTGTTCTTTGTGTTCATTATGGTTAGGTTTATTGTTCTCTATTATTGATGAATGTTGTTGATATATGCAAGTAGATAATTGTGAATGAATAATAATGTTTGAAGTGGTTGATAACTAAATTTTTGAAAGAAGTTTAAAAAGATCCCTACACTGATTCACCCCCCCCCC
>CBVK0100408083.1:0-14680 GCA_900067695.1 Picea abies | reverse complement strand
CAGTTTCTTTTAACATATTTTCTTAGTTTTTCTTTGATATAAAGAAAGAAAAAAAAACTAGTTTTATCTAGTTAGGTCTCTTTCTTTATTTGCATTGGTATTTGAAAAAGAAAAAGATATTAGCATAGGTTTTTGTTTTCTTCTCATCTAGAAATCTTTTCAAAAGAAAAGTAAGAAAGACAATCCTTTTGTTTTCCTCCTTTGTATTTTGCATCAGAAAAGGAAAACATTTCATTTCAAGGTTTGAAGGATTGTTCATGCTTTTTCTTTTTTAAACTCGTTTTCAGTTGAATAATTAGTGTAAAGTTTTATTTGCCAGTGTTCTTAAAAATGTCATTTTTGTAAAACTCTAAAAAAACATCTGTTTCACCTCCATACCCCTTGAATAAAAACAACCACTAAAATGAACGCTAAGCTTAAAATGTACTAGACTTTGTTTCTAGGGTTCACAAACAAGTTTAGGGTTAGGGCCTTGGATTAGGATTGGAGAGATAACTCTCCAAGGCTATTGAATGACCATAGGATTTTGAGCTAGGGAGAGTCTCAAATCCAATTTTCATATAAGTATAAATGGGAACATCCTCTAACATAGGAGCTAAACATGAGGTCATGTAAAGGAGAGACGAGGAGGTTCCCCTCCAAATCTTAACTGAGTGTAGTGGAGAGATTGTATATTGGGGGTTTATCTAGTACCTTTACCTCCGTGAAAGGAGGTTATTTAGAATATTTGAGATTTTTTACCCTATCCATATGTTTGATCCTAAATTTGAACTATACCCCCCAGATGTCGACTGCGAGTTGGTGACCTTAGTGGTTTTTCCTAGGGATCTTAGAGGTGACTTTGGGGGCTTGTCGTGGTACCTAAGGTAGATTTCATATCACACTTTTTAGTATTGTTGGAGGATGCCCCATGAATCATGGGTGATTTCACTAGATAAGAGGTGTGGGATCAAATGAATATTGCGTTGGCGAGACCAATTCCTTAGACTTGTCACCCTTCAAGAGAAGAGTGGGATCAAGAAAATATTGCATTGATGCAACCAATTCCTCAACCACTAGTTGAATAATATGTAATACAACATGGTCAAGATACACATCACCCCCAAAAAAAAGAGTGGTGTTGACTGAAGATTGCATCAGAACGACCGCTTTGTCAACCAAAGATTGAATAGAATGTTGGGAAACTGAAGATGACTCAAAACTAAAAGGTCCTTCAGAAAAGGACCACACTTCTTGTACCACTACTATAATAGGGTGAAAATGAGTAAGGTGATCTCCTTTTCAAAGATTACAAGGGAAATTGGGCTTATGTCCTATACATATAGGATTCTCAACCATATTAGTGCCCCCAACATGACTTGCAATGGCTGGTGATAGGACTCCAACATGACTTGCAGAGGTTGTTGACCTATCTCTAACATGACTCGCAGAGGTTAGTAGTTGATTTAAAAACATGACTTGCATAGGTTGGTGATGTTTTAAAATTATGACTAGGAGTGACTAGAGTTGTGCCCCCAAGATGAATTGCAACAAATGGTTTCTTGTGTTCAGCATGGCTCATAAAGGTTGTCGACGAATATCCAACATGACTATTAGAGGTTGGTTTTTCACTTCCATCATGATTGGCAGAGGTCGGTTGTTTAACTCTGGTATGACTTGTAGGGACTAGGATCTTGTCCTTAACATGACTTGCATAGGTTGGGTGCTAGTCTTCAACATGACTTGCAGAGGTTGATGACTTATATCCAACATGATCACTCGCAAAGGTTGGTGACTTGCTACTAGTATGACTTAAAGTTAATTGGATTTTTCTTATAGCATGATTAGCAGAGGTTGGTCGCTTTCTCCCAACATGAATTATTTAGGTTGGTGATAGGTATCCAACATGACTAGCAGAGGTTGGTGATAGATATCCAACATGACTAGCAGAGGTTGACGACTTATTTTTCTTACTCTTCCTCTTCCTATTCCTTTTAGACTTCTGGTTACTAGTAGAAATACTTATAGAGGTTGGGTGTTGGTCTTCAACATGACTCATAGAGGTTGATGACCTATCTCCAACATGACTCGTAGAGGTTGGTCATGTTGGTACTAGAAGTTACCCTCAGTATACTAGAGGATAATCCCAATACCCATTTAGATATGAATGATAAATCTAGTTTATGCTTATATGGATCAACAAGAATGTACGAGAAAGGGAGAGGGAAAAAATATCATTGCAGATCAGTAAACTCTATATCATTGGGTATGGAGTCAACACAACAAGTTCCTCCTAAAACAAACCATATTCTCACAAATAGGGGAATTGTGTTCAATACTCAATAATCCAAGTTTTGAAGAGATAATAGAATATATGAATAAAACATATATGGATGTGTAAATGTCACATCAGGCTTAATTCACACACACATCAGAATATTTAATAACAAAAAAATCAGTCCCATCACCAAATTAAGGTGATTAAATATAATAAATGTAAGATATACATTTGCAAAAAATCTTTTACTGCTCATGAATCTGAAATACAAGATTTCCTAATACATCAGGTGTAAGAACTCATTACATTTAATCAGTCCCATCACCAAATTAAGGTGATTAAATATAATAAATGTAAGATATACATTTGCAACAAATATTTTACTGCTCATGAATCTGAAATACATGATTTCCTAATACCTCAGGTGTAAGAACTCACTACATTTAATCAAGAGACAAAATAGATGATCACATAGGAAAAAAATTGATTCTTGAGACACAGTTGAAAATATATATAACATATATTCAGAAACTTAAATTTTTTTTACAAGAGTCTCTTAACCCCAAGGTTGAGCCTCTCAGTTCTCTCGAGCTCCTCTCGGGTGTAGAATCAACCCCAAGTACATTTAAAATTGCCCAATATAAAGGGAAAAATATTCCCCAAGATGAGGAGGTCGAGCTTCAACCACTTTCCTATAGTTTTGGATTTAGTTACAATAAAAATAGGAACAAACTCAAAACTGCCTGCTATAAAATATAAGTCTATTTTGACCACATTAAATACATAAAAAATTTCAAAATCTGAATTGTCTTCATTATTATTTCGAGCTCTAGAGTTGATGTTAATCACTTGTAACTAATTTGGATGATGATCTGGATACCTTGTCACAATTGTGCAGTGTGTGGATGTAATTCGTTGCACAAATGAGTTCTTCAACACTTGTGCAACAGGTGCCCTGTTTCCACTTTCTTCATTTATTCGACCTGTGTATCATACCTAAGGGTCATTCATTGATATATTTACCTATAAAACATAGTGCGAAACTATGGAACATTTTACCCTTCTTCCAAACATTGCTTGTTGCATAAAAACTCAAAACCATAGATATTTTAAGGTTTGAAAAATGGGAGTTTTATTCCATTTTCTGACAAAATATGCATCTACTTATACTAAATTCATTTTGTAGGAGAAATCGATTTCAAAAAATTGATCTTGGTTCATCAATGGCATTTGAGATATACCAAAACTGTTTTGGGATACATTTGGTATATTCTCCAGGATGCATCAAGAGGATGGTGCTTGCTTCGATCTTCTCTAGAAACATTTCCTACACTTATTTTGAAGGAAAGAGTTGGCACACATTTCCTTTTGAATATTCATTGTGTTCTCCAAGGTGCTTTGCTAGTTCATTCTCCCTAAGATGAAAACTCAATATACTAGATTGATTTTTCTGTAGTGGTTTGATATTTGATTGCAGTGCACTTGAAGAACCACTAGATATAATTTTATTACTTTTCTCTTCTTCTCACAGGTTTTCATTTCATTGACTCATAAACCTTTAGCAATGTAGTATTATATCCCACCTTGCGAGCATGGAATTTCATCTTAGGATTATCAACATGAACTTGCTTATCCTTTGGATGATAAAATATGGTTCTTTCAACTGATAATATAGCAAAAATTGTGATGATTTCTTCTGAATATTTATATTTTCTTGATGAAACCCATATTTTGGAAAGCATTGGATATTAGTGGAAACTCCACTCCAGTCATTCAAGGCACCAAGAGTATATATATGCTCCAATTATCTCCTCAAATTTGGTTTTCATATTTGACATTTGGTGCTCAATGTGAGTGTTCCTTTTCTCCATCGATCATAAACACCATGCTCACTAGTCGTTTACTCTGCATAAGAAAACAAAGAATACAACCTCTGCACATAACCAAATAGGTAGAGTATTCTTCACATCTTTAATGAAAAATCTGTTTACACTTAGTATTTACAAAAGTGAATCGAAACGAGATTGCATCCAATAATACAAGAAAATGGGTTTGCTCTCCGTTCATTCCAAAATTGTGAAATTGTTGTGTCACAGGTATAGTCAGATAGTCACGAAAATGCTTGATACATTGAAATTTTGTAGGTAGAGGGTTTCAAATAGAACATCATCTCCACTGTAAAAATATCTCCTTCTACAACTTCTACAACTGGAGGAATATTAGGATTCCACCAAGTACTCAATCATGGTTTTCAATTGCAAACTTGAAATCAAAATGCCACTTGGAAATTGAGCCTTCTCCCACGATTTCCTCGACATACAGACAAGAACACTTGGAATTGGGGTTTTACAATGTTTCTCCCTATGGGATATATCCCATATTGGTGTTGTGAGAAAGTTTTATGGTGCATATATACACCGATGGTTCTAACATTACTCGATGCATAGTGCACTACTCCTTTGTGGGATCCTCCCTGGCTTGACGCTTGGTCTTGAGAGTTGACTTGTGATGTGACTTGTTGTTGTGTTGTGTTGGCTTATATATTGAGTTTGGCTGATGTAGTTTAATGATGAGTTTCGAAACTTGTAGATTGGGATAAATTCCCAATAACATTTTAATAAATATTATTAAAAACCTGCAAAACACCCAAGACCAAATTAGTAATAAAAACACCTTTTTAATTTGACCAAATTTGGAACTCCTTTGCTCCTAATTCCAATTTTCTTTTCATTTTCCATAAGTAATCAACTGTCACCAAAATTGGCTTTTTTTGGCACTTTGAAATCACAAGACCAAGAGAGATATGAAATGGACAAAGTGCCATGGCGCTACGAAAGTGTTGTTGCACAAGTGCATGATGCTGATAAAATTATAACATGTCACTTACTTCCATTATGACTTGCAATGAATGGGATTGTACTTCCAACATGACTAGCAGAGGTTGGTCACTTTCCCCACATCATGAATTGTAGAGGTTGGTGACATGTCTCCAACACGACTAGTAGAGGTTGGTGATAGGTATCCAACATGACTATCAGAGGTTGGTGACTTCGTTTCGTTACTCTTCCTATTCCTCTTCCTTTTAGAATTTTGGTTACTAGTAGAAAGACTTGTAGAGGTTGGGTGATGGTATTCAACATGACTTGTGGAGATTGATGACCTAATTCCAATACAACTCATAGTTATTGGACTTGTTCCCCTAGCATGACTTGTAGAGGCTAGGTATTGGTCTTCAACATGACTTGCAAAGGTTGTCGACGAATCTCTAACATGACTAACAGAGTTTGGTTTTGCACTTATAGAATGACTATCAGTCATTGGGCTTGAGATTATAGCATGACTAGTAGAGGTTGGTCGCTTTCCCCCAACATGACTTGTAGAGGCCGATGACAAGTCTCCAACATGACTAACATAGGTTGGTGACTCCTTATTCTTACTCTTCCTCTTCCTATTCCTTTAAGACTTCTGGTTACTATTAGTAATACTTTCACCAGAAGAGGAAGGAGGAGGAGAAGTAAAATTTTTGGATGCAGAAGGTGAAGGATCAAAATTTGTACGATTCCCCTGACATAAGGTGATTATCTGAGAAGCATCAAGATAATTTGGGACATTTAGAGTGGTCCATAACCAAATCAGTAGTCCTACATTCAACCCATGAATGTTCAAAGTGGTCATAAAGGGGGCACCAATCAGGTGAAGATTGCATCAATGAGACCACTTCCTTAGACTTGTCACTTTTCAAGACAAGAGCAGGATTAGATGAAGATTGCATCGAAATGACGACTTGCTCAACCATTGATTGAATAGGATGTGATAAAACATGGTTAAGAGATTCATCAACCCATAAAACAAGAGTGGCGTCAGCCGAATATTGCATTGGCACAACCTCTTTGTCAACCAAAGATTGAATATAATGTTGGGAAATCGAAGATGACTCATAAATAGAAGGTCCTTCAGACAAGGACCATGCTTCTCGTACCACTACAATAGTAGGTAACACATGAGTAAGGTGATCTCCTTTGCAAATATTACAAAGGAACTTTGGCTTACATCCTATACGTCTAGGCTTCTCAACTATATTAGTTCCCCCAACATGACTTGTAGTGGCTGGTGATAGGACTACGACATGAATCGTAGAGGTTAGTAGTTGATGTACAACATGAATTTCATATGTTGGTGATGTTTATCTAGTATGAATAATAGTGACTAGAGTTTTGTGCCCAACATGAATTGTAGAAGCTGGTTACTTGCCTTCAACATGATTCATAGAGGTTGTTGACGAATATCCAACATGACTAGTAGAGGTTGGTTTTTCACTTTCAACATGACTGATAGAGGTTGGTTGTTGATGTAACACCCCCAGCCATATACTAGGAAATATCACACAAAGATATTTGCGGAACATCATACATATAAACTTAAACAAATAATATGCATTCTACTAATACACAAATTAATGCGGAAATCACAACAGTCTTCTACAACAACTTACACAAGAAATATTATAATTATTAAGACATGTACATGATACAAAACATAAAATTAACATAGAAATGGTACTTATATTTTTATGAAGGCCACCAACTACATGCAAACCTTCCATGAACCTTCCAACCTTAGACCACACTGCTCCAAACTATCAGCAGTGGGTCACCCTCGAGCTGGGACTAAAATCCATCCAGGGTAAGGGGAATCCTAGGCTAGGTTGAGGTTACAAAGTCTCAAGAAAGGATTTTTTCCCCATGAGTCCACTCACATCCACATATTATAGTACCTCATTCCCCACATTCATGTCTGACCCTAGGGAGTGTTCCCCTTCTCTGCTCGACAATCCTTCAAATGCCCCACTCCCCTTCCAGGGATTCAACAATAGGCCAGACATGAAGTCTCAGAGCCCTACAACTATTGTGAGGCTCCCTCTAGGAAAATCACTTCCCCAGCAACCTCTCTCACCTGGAGAGTGTTTCTCACAGGCCTGACAACTTTCTTCTTTAGTCCATCTCCCAAGCCAATCCAGTCAGGGTAATCACAACATAAAAATTGGGTATGTCTCTAGTAATGACAACAAGCCACACTAGTCTAGAGAAAAAATGAGCAACAACAAAAAAATGGCTAGTGTGAGATATGGATTAGGCACTACAAAGTCATGATGTGCTTCACAGGATTAAAATGAGTTAGATTCATGGGGTTTGCAGGTTATAGAGATTGCAGAGGTAAACAATGGAGAAAGTGAGTGGCTGCATGGATGCTCAATTTTTTGCGTGCGTGTGTGAATGGGGAGCATGGAAAGAATGACAGAGAGAACCCCCACAGTGACTCATTTCCCCACATAAAACTGCATGTGCCAAAATCGACACATGGATCTCTTGGGAGCTCATTCCTCTCCACTTGGAGTTTGTTCCTTTCCCCAAAGGAACTTAGGATAACAAGGGTTATTTCTCAAACCTTAGTCTTTTAGGAAAATATATTATAATATTCCCTTGGGGTTAATCCCTCAAGCTTAGCCTTTTCTTCTAGCCTCTTATTATCCCAATCCCTTTCCCTCCTAGTCGAGATTATTCCCCCATAACTCTTTCTTCATGGTCAGTCTAAACGCAATGATGTAATTATATTAATGATGTGAGTATTTACATATACAAAATCAGGCTCCCTGGCCTTCAACATCTAGGCTTTCTAGCCTAATAAACACATAAGCCTTATAGCTTATAAACAGTTGTCTCACCAGCCTATAAACATAATTACAATTCAGAAGGGGCTCGACCTTGGGGTATTACAATCCCCTCCCCTTATTTATGCACCATCCTCAGTGCATCATATTTACATATTACTACAAGATTATTAAAAATATTCAAAAATATGTGGGTATTCTTCTTGCATGGCCTCTTCGTGATCTCAAGTGGCATCCTCATGACTATAACAGGTCCATTGGACATTTACAAGCTTGATGGATTGATTCTGGAGCTTCTTTATTTTATGGTCCAGAATGCATACCGGATGCACTTGAAAAGCACCTTCTTGCTCCACCTGATTCAGATTCCAATCAATAACATGATTAGCATCAAGTATATATTTATTAAGAAATGATACATGGAATAAATTATGAATGGTCATAGATGTAGGTAATGCAAGCATATAAGATGCATGCCCAATCCTTTCTAGGATTTCAAAAGGCCCACAGTAACGAGTTGCCAATTTGGAACAATTTCCCAACTTCAAGGAACTTCTATTGTCCTTCACTTTCAGAAACGCATGATCTCCAATACATAATTCTCAGTGAATTCTTCCCTTCTCAGCGTAGCTTTTATCCCTGTCTTGAGAAACCTTTAAATTATTCTTAATCTTTGGTATCTTCTCTTCCATTTCCTTGAGCAACCCAGGCCCAACTACTTCTCTATCATATGGATTGTCCCAACTTATTGGTGTGTTTCATTTTCTTCCATAAAGTGCCTCAAATGGGCTCATATTCAGAGATGCTTGGTTCCCATTATTGTAAGAAAATTATACCAAGTGAAGATAGTCTTCCAATTTAGATGGTTTTTCCATCATGTAAATCCTTAGCATATCCTTTATCACTTGGTTCACCCTTTCTGTTTTCCCATCAGACTTGGGATTATAAGCTGTGTTGAAGTTCAGATTTGTTCTAAACCCTTTGACTAATCCCCTCCATAACTTTGAGGTAAACTTTGGGTCTATGTTAAACACAATTGTCTTGGGTATGCCATGCAATCATGCTACTTTTCTCATATAAATATCAACAACATTGGTTGTTTTGTGAGTAAACTTCATTGGAATGAAATGGGCAACTTTAGTAAGCTTGTCCACCACCACCATGATAGAATCATGTTGCTTTCTTGTTCTAGGAAATTTGGTGATGAAATCCATTGACACCACTTCCCACTTCTACTAGGGAATGGGAAATGGATACAACAAACCAACTGGGTGTCTATGCTCAGCCTTGACCTTCTGACACTCCAGACATTTAGAAATGTACTCAACAATTTCTTTCTTCATGCTTGGCTAATAATATTGGCTTTTGACTATTGCAATTATTTTCTAATATCCGGGGTGTCCAACATACGGTACATTATGCATCTCTTTCAAGATATTACTCCTCCATTCATGGGAATTTGGTACATAAATTATGTTCTTGTATAGGATAATTTCATCATTTCCTACTTTATAATCTTCAACCTTTTTTTGCATTTTACCTTGTTGTAATTTTGTTACTAACTATGTGTACTGCAAATATTTGCATCCTTAGAAATTATGCCTTTAAGATCAGTTTGATACATGATAATGGTCGCAACATGTAGTTCATGCACTCTCCTTATAAGTGCATAAACCACTTTATTCTCTTTTCCTTTGATGTGATTGATATCGAAGTCATACTCATAGAGGAATTCTAACCATTTTCTCGGCCTGGCATTTAAAGTCGGCTGATCAAACAAATATTTTAGACCATTATGGTATGTCCTCAGCTCAAATATTTGTCCCATGAGGTAGTGCCTCCACTTATTCAAGGCATGTACTAGGAATTCCAACTCCAAATCATGAGTGACGTAGATCCTTTCATGCTCTTTCAATTTTCTGGATTCAAAGCATACCACAAATCCATTCTGACTAAGGACTCCACCAAGTCCTTCTTTGCATGCATCTGTGCAAACCACAAAATATTCATTCGGATCTATAATTTTCATATTGGAGCACTGGTTAACAACTACTTCAATTGATGGAATCTCTTTTCAAACTGTGTTGTCCACTGAAACTTCACCCCTTTCCTTTGCAAGGAAGTAATCGAGTGAGAAATCCTTGAAAACCCTTCAATGAATCTTATGTAGTATCCAGCTAGACCCATGAAGGATCTGACTTCTGTCACATTCTTAGGTGATGTCCACCCTTTAATAGCTTCAATCATTTTATGTTCCACTACTATCCCTTCTTCAAATATGGTATGCCCCAAATAGTGAATTCATTTCTAATAAACTAACACTTTCTCAATTTGGCATACAATTGGTTCTCTCTCAACACTTGTAACAGTGTCTTCAAGTGATGCTCATTCTCTTCTTATGACTTGGAATATATAAGGATGTCATCCAAAAAGACAATTACAAACTTGTTGTTAGCGATATTTCTTGTAACAGGGATAAAATGCAAAGAATGGGTTAAAAACCCACTTACCCTAAGTTTGCAATGCAAATACGCCTGGGTTTAAATGGGAATTAGTTATCGACAATGGGATTTCACGTGCTTAGAACGACGATGCGTATCAGATTCCGCCCCCCCACCCCCACCTTTCTACCTTTAAGCGGAGGGGGGGGTCCGGAATCGAGGGCACATATCTTCAATGGTCCTGATCGGAGCGCCCGGATCAACGACGCTCAAGGCAATTCTGGAGCCCCCCTGTCTTTCTACTTTTAAGTAGAGGAAGGGGGTTCAGAATTGGGCGCGCAACTTCCCAACGACCGAGATCTAAGCGCCTGGACCAATGACGCTTGCGTGATCCCATCCTTCTCAGCTGCTCTGTTCTTAACCAACGTGGGCCCTTCCCCCCTGCTATGTCATCCTCCGGAGCCACCTTTCCCCTGTTGCCATGTGTCATTCTATCCTTCTCCACTCTTTGGTCCAGGTGGTCCCTTCCCCATCTCATCATCCACTCACCACCTGCCATGTGTCCCGTTCCCCTCCACGTCAGCCTCCCACTAAAATGTGCCCATTACATCTCATCTCCTGCCTCCTCCGCTTATTTCCTTCTGCCATGTGTCTCCCCTGTAACCTCTATCACCCCTCAGCACTTCATGCCTCGCCCTCATAGCTTTGGTGCCACCACTCCCATCATGCACCCCATCCTTTGCACTGACCTCCACACCTATTCATCAGGCCATTCAGCTAATCCAGGTGACAGCGCGAGGGGCCATCCACGTCGCAGAAGTGTCGAGTTGGCTAGGCCATCCTCAATCCCAATGAATCAGTTGTTGAAGTAGTTGGTGGTGGTTAGACATCGCCTCCGCCATAATGGGAAAGTTTGATGATGAATTAAAGGCACGTCGATTTTCCCACTGAACTGCCAGGAGTTAGATTGCGTTTGCCATAGTTGCACTATCATTCAGAGACTGCAGCTGCAGATTGTCAGAGGCCATGTAGACGCAAAGTTTTAATGCAACGTCTCGGTTTTGTTGTTGTTGTTGTTTTGAGTATATGTAAGCGTTTTAGCCATTTTTGTATCTATCGATGGTAGAGCACAGCTCCCGATTGTATAGTTTTAACATCATTCTAGTGTCCTGGTTATGCATTTGTATCTGAGATTTCTTGTTTTATGACAAACAGTTTTCTTATTCTGTCTATGTTTTTGTTTCATACCAGGGAGATCGTGATTGAATGATTCGCATGAATTGTTGTATTTTTGTTATGATAAAGGATTTGTTGTGACATTCCTGTATTCTTTGGTCTTCCATGTTTGAATGTAAGAGGATCTTGCATTTGGATGCTTTCTTCTCCAGTCTGTTAGAAACCTGATGTTTATGACAGACCTTTGCACTCTTCTCATACAAGTCTTCCCACTGCTCACCCTTATTACAACTGCCTGTTTGAAGTTTATCTAAGACCTGATTTACCCATGCAGGCCTGGCCTAGTTTCAGAGTTGAGACGATATTGTTCTGAGCTCCCTTCCATTTTATCATCCCTTTATAAACAAATCGTGACATTAAACTGATGGGTGTCAGGCTCTGCTCCTGCAATCAATCCAGGAGTGACTTCTGATGCTAACATTTCTGGCGCCGTTGCCGGGGACGAAGTTGAATATTTTCCCCGGGATTGAACGACAACGATTAGCTGATTATGAAGGTGCATCAGATATCAGATCTATTGAGATTGCTACTGTGCACTTGGCAACTCCATTGTGATGACTCCACTGCGGCGAACCTGTCGGGTTAGTTGTGGCTTCCAGCGGTAGACACACGCGGTCCCATCCACAGCTGCCTCTGGCCATGCCTGAAGAAAATCTGGAGGTGATTAGAAGGAAGGGGAAGTCCTCTCAAAGAGAAGGCTTCACCATTCAAATAGGTATTTCCCCATCTCCAGCCGTAAAAATTCCACTTTCTGGTTCTCATCTTTCTAGTTATCCTTTTTCTGAGGTTTCTCGTTCTCTAAATTTCGGGAGTGTTCCTGCTAAGATTCCTCCTCCTGGTCTGGTATCAGAAAAAGAGATCCTTGTCACTCCTCCCTCCCTAGAAGTTGTGCCTCATCATAGATCTCGGGCCTTAGAAGGTTTCACCACCCCTCCTGTTGTTACTATTACTTCACAGAAAGAAGCATCTGCACATTTAAGTCCCTTAGCTCTCTCTCTGTTTTCCCCGTTGTCTCCCTCTCCTTCAAGCAACTCTCTTCTGATATCTCTTGTTCACACTTCTTCTCCTCCAGGCTCTCCACTACCTAATATTCCTATGGCTGGTGCTAATCCCCCTTTGAATAGAATGGATGCCATAGTTGTTGCTCAATACGCTCCCTTGATCCTACCTCAACCTATGCATCCTCTCCCTGTTGGAGACTACTTGAAATACATGCCAAAGTTCACTGGCGAAGAAGACGTAATTGCAAAAGAGAACTTGGCTTCTTTCTATAGTTATGCAGACAATCTAAACATTGAACATGAAGATGTCTGGATGAGAGTCTTCATCCAGAGTCTGGATGGTGATGTGAGGAAATGGTTTAGAGGATTGGCCCCTGGATCTATTGATGGAATTGAAGCCCTGGATAGTGTTTTCCTGAGGCAGTGGGGAGATAGAAAGGACTTCATGTATTACATGACAGAGTTTGGGTCTCTGAAAAAAATGGAAGGAGAGTCTGTCGTTGACTTCTCCAAAAGATTCAATAAGATGTATAACAAGATTACTGCAGAAGTAAAGCCCTTAGAAGCCTCTGCCCAAATTTCCTATGCTGGTGCTTTCGACCTTGATTTCTGTCTTTTATTGAGAGAAAGAAGAGCCACCTCCTTAGCTCAAATGAAAGACACGACCATAGAAGTGGAATCCAACATATTAGCAGCTGACCGACTGAGGAGCAAGACCGACGCAGACAGAAGAAAGGGAAAGTCTGAGGCCTCAACTTTTGGCCCATCATTGCCCCACACTCAAGTGGATGAACTGACCCAGGTGATGAAGTTTTTGTCTGAAGAAATGGAGAGACTGAAAGTGGAAAGGAAGCAAATGAATAAAGGCCCCCTGAATGTCGAGATCAAAGGGGTTTTCAGGAGGCCAAACAATATCGTTCCCCTGACTATGCACAGAGAAAAGGGAAGAGACAGAGAAGACCAGAGAATTCAGGCTCCGTTTCAGAACAATTTTATGACCAAAGAGGAAGAAAGGGAGATAGACGAGCTTGATCCTGAAATCCACTGCTTAGGAGACACTCCTCCTTTTACTCATATCACTAAAGCAACTTACAAGGAGTCTCTCATGGATAGTCAGCTGAATGAATTGAGCAAGGGAGACAAGGCTAGCGGCGGCCGAGGCAGGTACAACCTGAGGATCGACAAAAGAACAGTAGAACTTGATATTCTTGAGCAGTCCACTAGAACAGAGAAGCCTACTAATGAAGTAGCAGACAGTCACAGAGGTAAGAAGATCTGCTCAACCCCTCTCTCCCACTATCCACCATCATGTTCCTGAAATAAGAGAAATTCCAAAGCTTACATCTTCTTTTAGTCTCGAGCATGAAATTCAAAAGATCAGAATCCCTGTTCCCCTCACCGAGCTAATTAAACACGAAGAATTTAAAAAGCGCTTCACTGAGATTTTACAGTCTGAAGCCTCATTCCCTCCCACAGACTCCATAAACCTCCAAGATGAAAAGCCAACAGTTGTCCTAGGACCCATGGTAGAAGATAGAGATGACTCATCCCCCCCTTTCTACACATCCTTGAACATACATGATAAAGTGTTGCACAACTACTTAATGGATTCAGGGGCCTCTCACAATCTCATGCCCAAAACCGTCATGGAAGAGCTAGGGTTAGAAGTCACCAGAGCCTATCATGACCTCTATTCTTTTGACTCCGGGAGGGTGCAATGTTTGGGAGTCATCAAGGACCTAGTAGTTTCTTTGTTTCAGCTGCCCATGAAGAGTATGGTCATGGACATTGTGGTAGCTGATGTTCCCCCCAATTTTGGCATGCTATTGTCAAGGTCTTGGATTAAGCGACTTGGAGGAACGTTACAGATGGATCTCACATATGCCACTATTCCAGTTTTTGGAGGGGAACACAGGAGGTTGTACAGAGAATCCCAACTAGCCTATATTGTTAGTGATGAAGTGAACCCCACAAATCACCCCATATTTTCACTTGACACTGACTTAGGGTCTAGTTTGTTACAGATTACTGAAACTCCTGAGGCCCTGTTGACGGGTGAAATTGACCGTCCGTCAAC
>CBVK0100408077.1:0-18871 GCA_900067695.1 Picea abies | reverse complement strand
TTTAACGTTTGGAGTCGCCATCTCACCTTGTTCATCTGCCACGTCTAGAAAATCGATGTCAAGAGCTTGAAAGTTAGATTCAGCCATCAATTTGGCGAGGCCTTGGCCTTTGATCAATTTTGTGGGCTTAAAATCTATGTCATATTCTAGAATAACTGCAATCCACTTTCCCCTTCTCCCATCGGGGTTGTCTTGTGTCAAGATATATTTCACTACTGCGCTTGGAACATATGCTATGACGTGTGAATGGAGAACATAAACCCTGAAGTCCTTTATAGCCTTTACCAAAGCAAAAGCCTGCTTCTCCATAATATTATAGTTGAGGGCAACATCTCTTAAATCTTTGTTGAAGAAAGCTATGGGTTCTTCATAGCCTTCACTGTTCTTTTGCAGTAATACAACTACTATAGTATGTTCAGAGGCAAAGGAAAAAAGGTAGAAATCTTTAGTGAAATCGGGACTAATCAAAACCGGGGCTTCTGTGAGTGCGCATTTAACCTGTTCGAAGGATTGCCTAGATTCAGAGTCCCATTTTACTTTTGCGTCCTTTTTTAGCATGTTGGTAATGTTTCGGAGGATTTTGGCTAGATTAGGAATGAATCTTCGAAGAAAGTTAATTTTCCCTATAAAAGACTGTAGTTCTTTTAGATTTCTTGGGTGGTCTAACTTTAGTATGGCCTCTATTCTGCTGGGGTCAATTCTAATTCCCTCCTTAGAGATGATGTGTCCCAGCAGTTTTCCTTCTTCTAACCCAAAAAGACATTTCTTGGGATTTAAATAAATCTCGAACCTTCTACACTTTTCGAAAACTCGTCTAAGCTGTCGTAGGTGTTCATCATCAGACTGGGAAAACATAGTCACATCATCTAGATAAACGACAATAAACTTACCTGACTCTTCAACGAAGGCAATATCCATGGCCCTCTGGAAGGTGGCTCCTGCATTCATCAGACCAAAAGACATCTTCACATACATGAAAGTGCCCCATGTTGTTGTGAAAGCGGTCTTTTCCTGATCCTCTGGGTGAACTAGGACCTGGTTGTAGCCTGAGAAACCATCTAATAGAGAAATCCGACTAGACCCGACCACTCTTTGCAGGAGGTGATCCATTTTAGGAAAGGGGTAATTATCCTTCAAGGATGCTTTGTTCAGGTTCCGGAAATCTATACAGAGTCTGATTTCCCCTGTTTTCTTTCGTGTAGGGACTAAATTAGAAACCCACTTAGAGAAATGTAGCGGGACTATGATCTTGGCATCATACATTTTCTTAATATCCTTTTCTATCAAGGGAAGCAACTTGGGTTTTATCCTCCTAAGTTTCTGCCTAAATAGTTTCTAGTCTTCCTTTATGGGAATCCTGTGCTGTATGATGTTGGTGTCATAAGCTTTCAAATCTTCATAGCCCCAAGCAAAAACGTCTGAATATTCTTTAAATAGCTGAATGTACTTAAGCGTTTGTTCTGGGGGTAGAGATTTGGAAAGTTTGACCATCCTAGGCTTCTCTTCAGTTCCTATGTTGTAGTATTCTACCTCTTTCCCATGAGCTTCTATTTTTGGTTTCTTAGCTACATCGTCATTGTCAAACAGATCTTCTAAAGGGACAAGCCCTCTAGGCAACACATTGTTTTTCAATTGTAAAATTTCGACATCTATTTCGTCATCTCCTAACTCTCCTGAATCTACTGTATCTTTTGTATCCACCGTATTTACAATATTCACATTATCTACTTCAAATTCAGAATTATTTACATTGTCTTTTTCATTTTCTACATCTATGTTTGTACATTCAAAATCGTTCTTGCATTGCAGAAAGTCCTCTATCTGATCGTCATTTCCAAACACTTGCCAGTACCTAATATTATCGGGCATGGTTGGTCTGCATTTCACTTCAACCATGTACGGGCGAGTTTGTCGGAAAGGAATCTTGCAGGAAGCTACTGACATAGCCAATCCGTCAGCCAGAATGTTTTGTCCCCTTGGAATTACCTGCAAGTCAACCTCATTAAAACACTTCAAAGCATCAAGAACAACATTCCTGTAGGCTCTAGGGCGTGGGTGTTTAGTGGCATATTCACCTTTAATTTCTTTAATTATTAATTCAGAGTCACCCCTCACCATTATTTGCTTAGCCCCAACTTTCTTTAGTAGCTTTAGACCGAGCATTAAAGCTTCATACTTAGCAACGTTGTTAGTGCAGTGGAAATTTAACTTATAGGAATGATTTTCTGAATACCTTTTTTGATGATTCTACAACCAAAATCCAGCTGCTGCTCCTTCTTTACTCGCAGCCCCGTCAAAATCCATACTCCGGAAATCAACGGGGAAGTCCTCGGTGATTTCATTTTTCAACTGTGTTGCCTCACTGTTTTCTGGACCTTCGTCTTGACTAGCTACCTCTTCCGTCAGTTGAATTTATGTTTCTTCAGTATCACCATCATTGTACAAGATGAACGAATCTAAATCGGAATGAGCAGAGTAAAGGGGGTAATTGTGAGGTTTCTCTTGACTGCTGACCATATACTTCATCAATGTTTCTCTATATAACCTCTTCTCTTGTCCAAACACTGGGATAGTGGCGTAAGACACATCCAGCTGCAAGGTTCCTTTCAACTTAGCTACCCAAGACCAGGACAACAACATACCATACTTTGGCAGGATGTCTGCAACCACCACATCCATTACCATGCTTTTTGAAGGGATCTGAACCAGGGTGATGCAGAGGTCCTTAATCAGACCTATGCATTTGACTTTGCTGGAGTCAAATGAGTGTAGATCTTTGTAAGTCCTAGTAACCTCCAATCCCAGTTTTTCCATTACTGCTTTAGGCATCAAATTATGTGAGGCACCTGAATCCAGCATGGCATTATGCAATATCAAATCGTGTATGTTCAAACTGATGTAAAAAGGAGCTACATCACTGGTATCATCTCGATCGTCAACTTCAGGTCCGAAAAGGAGTTCGGGACGATCATCAGCAAGGTTCACAGTGTCCGAATGGGTCACTGATCCAATAGTCAAGGCCTTGGTGCCTATGTCAGGTTCAATGGATAATGCTTTTAGTACCTGTGAACGATAACCACCTCTACTTATCAACTCAGTCAGTGGGACGAGGATTTTAATTTTGGCCAATTCTGCCTCCAGGCTAAAAGGTGCAGGAGTTCGGGTCTGACTCGTTCATTCTGGTTGGTCCACCACATTCTTCCGCTCAGAAGCACTGGGCAGATTAGCAGGTGAAACTTTGGGCTGTGCTTGTCTTTTCAGTATGGTGATGTTTTTCTTCATCGGAGCATCAGTTTTATCTTTCTCAGAAGACTTTTCAGTAGTGGTCTTCTCGAGGGTCTTCTCAGCCTCAGCTACCTTCTATGTTTCGGTCATCTTTTTAGAGGAATTTCCTTCTATCTTCTTACTTCGTAGATTGTATTGGCGGTGCCCCTCCAAAATAGTGTTTTCAAAGGCCTGTTGTCCTGCATCCTCAGCCTCCTCACTTAACTTTGTTTGATTTAGCAGAAAAAGTTTCTACTCTTCTTGAGTAAGGAAAATGGCCTCATTGTCATGAATTCCCATGAGGTTGATATGAGTGTCCTCCAATTCCTCAATTACTTCTCCCCCTTCATCAGCATAATTTTCCTGCAAGGGAGGTCTGATGGGCTGATCAGGACCCCTCTAGTCCCTTTGATCTCTTTGATCTCTGGCTCCGAATTTGGGGGGCAAGTGTGTTGTCTCTTGGAGGATTTCTGTCTGAAATACTCGTTCTTTCTATCAATAATTCCAAATATCTGACCACAGTATCCAATTTGGAATCAGTGGTTAACGTGGAATGTTCTTCTTTGATCATGACTCTCCTTTCTGTCCTTTGACGTGCCCTTTTTTCCAACAAATTAGCCTCCACACTAATAGCACTTTTCTGCATGTCTTCAAGGGTGGCAACATTTCTTTCTCTTAATTGGTAAGACATGTCAGCATCGAATCCATCAGGGAATTTAATCAATGACAAACCTTGGGGAGGTTTTATTTCAGTTGGGATTGCATTATACAAATTCTTAAAACACGTGCAATAATCTTGGACAGTTTCACATTGATTTATTTTTATGTTCTCGTATTCTGACAGTATCTGGAGAGGGTTTTTCTTTACCTCCCATCTATCAAGAAAACTTCTTTGGAATGTGACAAGGTCAGGGATTGATGTGGCGGGTAAGGCTTTGAACCACTTCTTGAAGTCTCTTGTCAGACTCTGGGTGAACAGTATCATTTGAACATCGACTTCATCAACTTCTTGTAAATCTAAGTAGTCATTCATTTTATCCACATGTTGTTGTGCGTTTAAAGTTTCAGTTCCATCGAACTGTGGAAGTCTAGTCTGGTAGTCTTGGGGCATGGCATGTAGTGGTGCAGCCAACACCAAAGGGGCATATCGAGCTGCCATGACGGGTGGAGGAGGTGGGACGACAACCTGGGTGGTTGGAGAGGAAGCGACGGAAGACAGAGCCGACGAAGGACTGGGCGGTGCTGAGGTAGTGATTTTCGGTTTAGCCGTAGGAGACAAGACTTCGGGGGTTCGGGGTTGCAACGCAGTTGGGTCAAAGACAAGCTTAGACACAAAAGTTTCAGACCATGTTCTAACAAGGTTTCGTGGAGGGAAAAGATCAAGATCAATGTTTTGAAAGATATCTGGTTCTCTAGAAAAGGAAGGAGACTTATGAAGGGGAGTATAACTCGCGGAACTGGTAGCTAAGGTCTTTCGTCTCAACAATTGTTCGGGATTATCAATTGCCGTGGAGGGTTTTGGGTCGGGATGAGATCGAGTGTAGACTTTCTTGGGAGCCAGAGCTCTTTTTGGTTTATATATATATATATTTTTATTTAATTTTATGGTGAAAGCAATCTGAAGGAGATTTCTATGTCGACGTCGCCTAGCTTCCAATTGTTCCTGAGTAACTATGTCACCTTCAATGGCTGCCCACGAACGTTTGAGCTCTTCCTGGTTATTGGCAGTTTGAAGGATTATGTCAAAAAGGTTTGACGCAATATGCGTTTGATTCGATAGTCCAGGCTCGATATTAGGTTGTACTGCTGCAGGGACAGTCATAGAGGAACAAAAGGTTCTAAGAGAGATACTGGAAGTAATATGTACACAGTTAATCAACCTCTAAACATTACTTTCTCCTCAGGGTTAAATTTTCTTTTAGGGGAAAGAAGTCGTGAGATGACAGTTTTAGTTCTTCCCCAGTGGACTCGCCAATTATGTTAGCACTCGGTAAATTTCTTAGAGGTTGAAAAAGAAGAAATCTACTAAGGTAACCTTATCCAACCACTTTAAA
Organism: Picea abies; assembly: GCA_900067695.1. Taxonomy (NCBI): domain Eukaryota; kingdom Viridiplantae; phylum Streptophyta; class Pinopsida; order Pinales; family Pinaceae; genus Picea; species Picea abies. The sequence continues at coordinate 13,553 of CBVK0100408077.1, read as the reverse complement.
GCTGGGATCTAGCCCTTCCAGCTTCAGAGAGGGATCTCTCTATAAGATTTAACTTTGTTTTTTAATTTCAGGTATTAGGCTAGGTATGAAGACTGTTGGTTTTGTCGTGAAAGATTTTTTTGAGATTGGTTGAGACAATCTACACATCCATTGGGCTATGGGGTCTGTGTTTAGTCAAATCTGAGAAATAAACAGAAACGCCAAAGAAGATTTTCACAAGGCGAGGTAATACATTCGCTGGATCTTTTAGTAATTAAAATGATGGAAGGAAGAACAGATGAGAAAAATAACTTCAACTAACAAGCAGTTAAGAATTTCTTAATTGAAGATATTAGAAGATAAACATTTAAATCTTTAGAATCGCATTTAAATCTTTAGAATCGAAAACAGGGTATTCAACGATAAATCCTGCAACATAACGCTATTCATAAAGATTAGATTCAGAAAACAAAATGAATACGGAGAAAGAAAAACATTTAACTTAGAAAATCACATCACCAGTGAACATACACAAGAATCCTATAAAATGCCTCTTCTTTATTAATGGTGGATCTCTTCAAAAATGATACAGTTTGATAGCAACAGGGTGTATGAATCAACCACACTCGATACTTCGGAAACTGAAGTATTTATAATACAAAATACAAACGTTCCTCTCATAACTGATCAGGACGTGCTCATACTATTTTTAGACTAACTAACTTAGCTAATCAAAACTGTTTTGATGACTCAATACAACTGTATGCTGAATTTCAGGGGTAGGCCGTTGGTGAGGTGCCTCCGCAACCTCTTCTGATAGGACAGGTGACTGGATGCAACAACTCATCTACTAATCTAGTAGATCACACAGTTCCTCCCATCTGATATGACCTGACACTATGACTTTAAGCAATCTCCGGTACACTTCATCAATGTCTGTATATTTAGCAAATGTAGGCTTGATGATGAATATGTGCTTAATCTCGTGTTGGATACTAATATCCAACTGCAAAGCTTCCATGAATTCTTTTCCCATGATGCTTCCCTGCATCTCTGCAAACTTGGAATTGTCCTTAGACACTTCAGTCAACCTTTTCTTGTAATCAGGGAGTGTCATTAATTTGTCATTAATGACCTTCAGGCTAGGAAGTCCCTTCCTCTGGAGAGCGTTTATCTTATTGAAAAACTTCTGCACTCCTTGATCCATGACTTGAATCTTTTCCTCAAGATGGAGCATGAGACTCCTTTTGGTTAGAACCCTTTTGACTTCGAGAATAGTTTCTGTCCTATCCTCAATCTTTAATTCCTCTAGTTCTTCCCTGTTCTTTGAATTCAGGAACCTTATGATCTCATTCGCCTGGGCTAGCATGTCTCCCAGCTCCATTTTAATTTTCTCAACAGCTTGCTTGCTCCTCTCGAGCAACTCATTTTGTTCAAACATGATTTGAACCATTGGCCAGATTTCATTTATAGACTTGGAAATATCTGCCCACACAACCTCTTTCACCTCTGCCAAAGTTTTTCCTGCCATTGTCTGTTTCTGGAGCTGCTGTAACTCCTTCTTGATTTGCTCATTCACCTGCTTCTCTTTGGACAAAATTATCTGGGAAGAAGTCTTTAGCTCTTGAAGATTCTCCACTTGTTTCTTAAGCCTACTGATTTTAGACTCTTGCAAGTTCATTCTCTCCATAGACTTGGCCAAGTCTGTTGCTCCCTCTGGTAGTGGCACTGATGCAGCAGATGGAACGACTGTCACTGTTGATGTGCTCAATCTTGCAATTGGGATAGCACTCAATGGAATGCCTTCCATTGGATTTGCCTGCTCATTCTCCTTTAGCAGTCTCTCCATCTCTGCTTCCATCTCTTTTAACTGAGCGTTCTGCTCCATGAGTAATTTCAGCATCTCATCCTTTTCACCTTCCTTTTCAGCTATCTCCTTTTCCCGTGGGTCTTCTGTTGGAGGGAGCTTTAGCTGTTTTCTTAAAGACACGATGTAAACGTTTTTATTTTTTATCATCGCTTCATTAGATTTGACATTCGCAGGGTCATAACCAATCTTGAGGACCAGATCCTCCAACGTTTTGATTTTGTTGTCCTTTGCGAAATATGATATTTTCTCCAGATTCAGTTGGGTCTGGGCATTGCTCAAAGCTACCCGAAATTTTGATGCAGATGTTGTAGCATGGGCCAAAGTGTGGAAAACCATCTCGCCAGTTTGCTTGTGCAGATCCATCTGATTTGCTAGATGCACGTCCTTAGCCTGAAACTCAAATGTGGCCCTTTTATAATCTGATATAACCTTGGGATCCGGCACTTGTGCCTGGAGGTAAGCCATATGCATCCTACCTTTTTCTGTATCAAATGCTGAAAGAAGCCTGTGTTGAGCTGTGGACGACTGCTTCTGGAACTGGGAATAAGTGCTGGTAGTAAGAGTCTGGTTTTTCTTTTTGATCAAATCATACTTTTTGAAAACGCCCAACTTGGGCCCGATCTTGCTTGGTGGAGCATCTGTGGGAGAGTTCGTGGATTTTATAGCTGGTGTTATTGCCTTGTGGTGACTAGAACCGAAAGGTAGATTGGTGGGCTTGACCCCTGGGGTGGTCACTGTGGTGGCTGTGACGTCTTGCTCTACTGTCGTGCCTGTCGTTGAAACTGTCCTTGGCTTTTTGGCGTGCATCTTAAACTCCTCCGATGACACCTCTTTTATAGGAGAAGACGATTCTTGTCGGGGCCTCTTTTCCTTGGGGTTCTGAGGCGTGGCAGTGGGTGGCGTGCTTTTTGAGGGCACCTGCTTTTCCACCCTGACAGTTGGTTCCATGTCCACCAACGTATCCGGCTCCCATTCTGTCTGATTAGCAAATCTCTTGATTTCCGGCTTGGGATCATGCGCATATGGGGCATTCTTATTTTTGACTCTCATCTCAAAAATGATCCCGCAGGGATCATAATGCCAGGTGAAACTTCATAATGCCAGGTGAAACTTGTAAGGAATTTCATTTCCCTTAACATTTTGTCTGCTTCATCACCTGTGCCTCTACTGTTGCAGATGAAAGAGCCAATCTTCCCCTTGATCCGCAATTGTTGCTTCTTTTTAAGGGAAACAAAGTGAATATCATCAGAATTCATAATTGGTCTAATATATTCCAGTGAAAAAATTATTACCGGTATATATGTCGGAAGCTTGTATGGTGCCAATTCGCACCCATAAGCTCGGATCTCGGAGTGATTCTGATACAAGTACCAATCTCCTGTCTTCGCATTGTCCGAGAGGTGTAGAATTCTCCGGACTTCATCATTTATTCGTGGCTCAGGCATGCCACTCAACATACTTACCACAAGGTGGTAAAATGGGTCAATGAACACCGTGAAGTTGTATTCGACAGAATTGTGTTTCAGAAGAGAAGTCCACACTGTGACTGGCTGTGGCCTCCCGTCAGTGTCCATCTTCTGCGTGGAGAAATTGAACCTGTCGGCTTGGAAATAGACGAACATGTAAGATAGAATGGATGAATATCCGAACATGCCCTCTGTGGTGAAAGTCACCAATTGTTCATGGATGTTATGGGACAGGAAGGTGTTGTAGTCGAACTGCGTGGTCGGTTGTTCATCGTTTGAGAAGATAGATAGAAAACCCAGGATGGGTTCATCTACCCATTGATCAGAATAGTACCCAAGCAGGGCACACATGGAAGAAATAATTTGATTTCCTTTGGTGGAAAACAAGGAAGAAGGGTACGGGGGATGGGTGGACGGGAGCGGAGTGGAAGTGGGGAGAAAAATCTCGAAGATATGAGCTCTCTGAGGGAAAGTCGTTTTCTGGTATAGTTCAGTGAGGATTTCTAAGCTGAACGGGGACGCAGATTCAGCACGGGTTATCTGCTTCATCTGGTCAATATCTTCTGGGGTGATGAAGATGAGGAAGTCTTCGGACGAAGAAATAATGGCTTTTTGGTCGGGGACATAATGGGCTTGGAATTTGAGGGCGAATTCTGGGAAATGATGAATTTGGGTGAAAATATACAGGGGCAAATTGGACTCCCAGAGTCCAATTTCGTCACTCTAGTCCAGGAAGACTTCCCAGAGCCATGACTGCAGATCAGAGAAGTCAAAACTGCAAATAGTGTCTGCTATCAATCGGTCTTTATCGACCAAGGGGACTTTACTCAGGTCAACCAGAGGGGGAAGAAAAGGATTTTCTTCTTCTTCCACTTCTGTGGACTTTCACACCATTTCAGCTATTGTACCTACAAATAAAGCACTGCGTTAGTGGGGTCAAATGGACTGTAGGTGAAGGCGATGCTGAATCAAAGGAGGAATAGGAGGTTTCTGGCACGATGGAGGAATAACGAAAGCAAAGGGAAAAAAGTAGTTTTATTCAAAATTGGGGTCGGTTTGGCGCGAGAGATACGATCAACATAACAATGGGCATATTATCCAGTTATTAATGGACAATGGGCCATTTGGGGTGATATGGCAGGTGACAGTGACCATAATATATGAACGACTGATGTGAGGGTTTGTGATTGGGGGTAAAGGTCGCCAAAGGAGGATGTCCATGAGTGAAAGGGGTTATGGTACTGGCAACATGGACTGACAAAATTTATGGGAAGGGACACGACCCTAGGAACAAGTGGACCAAGTGGGATCAGTGGAGGGTGATGTCCAGGGGCAACGGGATGTCAAGCAACATGTGGAGGATGGGACTTCTGCACCAATAAGACAACGCCACCTATAACAAGGGGCCCGCCATAAGGAATATCCATTAAAGGCAGAACAGAGGGGGGGGGTCTGGAATCCAATGTGGATCGTCGATTTGAGCGCTCTATTCTGAACCGTCCAGATCTGCGCAAATATTATCGCCAATTTCGGACCCCCCCCCTTGGTTAAAAGAAGAACACTAAGGGGAGTCCGGAATACTATGTGAGCCGTTGATCCAAGTGTTGTGATCTGGACCATTGAAAAGTGGATGAAGTATAGGTCGAGAGCGACCAATATCATGTGTAGGAAAAACTTAGGATTAACGCTTTCTCATGGGTTTTATCCAATTTTGTCATAGACACCACCAAGGGGACCTTATTCCAACTATCCTAAGGCAAGGAAAGACTTGATGTAGCCTTTTCTTTGAGTGGGTTTTATTTGGGCAAGGCAAGCAAAGTAATTAATCTACATCCTGACCTAGTTTCACAAGACAAATAACCCAGATTAAACTGTTGGGTTAAGATATTATTTTTCCTAAGGGATATCTGACCAAGATTAGACAGTCTGGTCAGACTTATTCACTAATTCTATTCTAGGGGATATCTGACTAGGATTAGATGGTCTGATCAGATGTATTCACTAACCTATCAACATTGACCATTTAAAATAACTTGGTCATGCTTGAAAGGTATGAACAAGTTGTTATTATTGCATGGGGATTTTTGTTTCAACTCTTTTTGCCCTCTTTTCTTTTCTTTTCTTTTTCTCTTTTCTTTCTTTTTTCTTTTTCTTTTCTTTCTTTTTTCTTTTTGTTTTCTTTCTTTTTTCTTTTGCAAAATGAAAATAAATTGCCAATAAAAACACTAGATACAGATAATCCATAATATCCAATTCATAAGTTGATTCCCATAATTTATGGGGTGATAACACCTTCTTCATTTACACATTCTAAAGTTTTATGATTAAAATTCAATTTAGTTTTATAATCAACCAACTAGTCCATACCAATCAACAAGTCATAAGATCCTAGGGGAAGTATGTTAAGGGTTGCTTGGGTGTGCAGTCCACCCATGATGAATTGACATGCTGGAATGACCTCTACCACCTTTCTTTTGGTCCCAGTGGCTAATCACACCAACCAAGGTTTAACATGTCTAATTGGTTGTAGTTTACACTTATCAACAGTCTAAGGGGTCAGATAACTCAAATTAGAATCTGGGTCAATTAAAATATAAACTAGATGGTTGGTGATCATACCTTCCAGCTCCACTACTGAATCTTGGTGGTCGGCTTGAATATTGTCCAAGGCTGCATAGATTTGTATCATGCTCTTGGCCACATCATTGATAGTGGTAGCTTCTTGGATATTGCAGATTCTCTTACTATTCTGTTGTCTGAGCGGGCAGTCCCTCAATCGATGATCTTCTCCACAACCCCAACATTTTAAGGGTTCCTTCTTTAGGTTATCGGTCTTTTCTGGGACTATATTGAAAGGTTTATTTACACTTTGAGGGGAAATTTTGTTGATATACACTTCTAGTAGGAAGGCTCCTTCTAGAATATTTTCCATAGTTCTTAAATCTTGAGGATTTAAACCCCTTCTTCTGGAATCCCAAATTACTCCTCTTCTTTCAGTCCTCGTGAGGCCTTGTATTACTCCCAAACTATTCATAATGATACCTCACCTTCCATGTAGTTTCTTCTAAGGTATTTGGTTCACCAAAATCAATACTGTCCCAGTAGGTATGAGGTAACCCACTAATGAACCACTGCATTTTTACCTTTTTATCTTTTATGTAGGGTACATACCTCAATAGTTAAAGGAATTTATTGACAAATTCATCTATGGTGAGTTGCCCCAGCCTAAGTTCATAGAATTGCTTAGTCTTCCCATCCATGTATATCTCTGGAAGATATTGCTTCCTAAAGTATTTCTCAAACTGTTTCCATGAAAAGTCTTTCTCGTGGACTCCTTTCACATTCCTAAGGTCTTCCGACCAAATGGAAGCCTTTCCATTCAGGTTAAATATGTTTATTCGAACCTTCAAGTTTTGAAAGTAGTCATGGACTCCAAAGTATTTCTTTAAACTAAGAATCCAAACTTTAGCCTCTTCTCCCCTCCTAATCTCTCCATCGAAAGAGGGTGGTTTGGCTTTCTTGAATTCTTTAGGATCGTGATTTTTGGAATGCTTCCGCTTCTTTCCTTTCCTTTGAGAATGTGAGCTTGCTATGCTACTAGAATATCCTTTGAATTTTCTAGCTTCCTTTCCATAGGACTCTACTGATGAGTGTCCCCTGCCTCTAGGCTGGAAATTCTTCGAGGCGCTTCTCCCAGTGTGGTCACTTATGGAGTCATGTTTTTAGATCTTAGGTGGAATTTGACTTCTCCTCTTATGTCTTCGGTCCACATGAATCGTTGTGGGATCATGCTATAGTTTCCTCTGTATGTCAGACAAAATTTGTAGCAAGACTGCATTAATTTTTGTTTGTTTTTCTTTCTCCTTTATCAATCTCTTGTTGTCAGGCTTGCAACTCTGTAATTCGACCCTGAGTCTCATTACAATTTCAGCCAGATCGGGAGGGGTTTCCACTGCCCTCCTTTCGTCAGATTCTTCGTCTCTATTGTGGGAGCCATTACCCACTTCATGACACATCACCATCCTTTATTCTTGAAGTTTTCCTGGTATTTACTGACTACTCGAGTGTTGACAAAAAAACTTATTGTTAGCTAACAGTCTATTAGTTCATGAACAATACAGGTTTCAATTTCTTAAATGCACACACATAGTAGAAAGTTTCATTCTTTTATTTAATAACAATTTTAACCAAACCTTTTAAGAAAGAGGTAAGGTATAGTGTCACTCTTTTAAAAGTACTCCAAATAGATTTTTTAAGCGACTCGTCCATGACCCCAAGCAAGCAAAGTGTTGTAACCATGCTCTGATACCAATTTGTAACACACCCATGATGGGGTGAAAATAAATAAATAAATGTCCTCCTGACAAGAACAGATCCTTTCCCTCTACAATTCCTAATTTGGGAATTCCGGGGCTCAGCTCAACCCTCCGGTCAAGATTCTCTGATTCTACAAGTCAAACAAGACTTTGAGACCTGATAGTCTCACCTCCTAATCAAACACATTCCCTTCTGGCTTCTGGTGCAGGTCTTATAATACCCGTGACCTTTTCCTTTGCACTTCAGTGAAGACTTGGAGTTGGCGTTAGCCCCTTTTTTCTTGGCCCATCCTCATATGTGACCTTGGGTGGTGACCTCACGAAAACACACAATTGCAGGCACGGACAAAGGCGGTTTGAAACCAAACTTATTTTCGGCCTAAAATTCTCCTCGAGCCTCCATGTGTCATTTCTCGAAAACCAAGGTTTGGATTGTGGCCCACCCTCAACTTTTTAAAGTTCCCGCACCTCTGATCCCCTCAATGCTATGGAACCATCGAACTCCCGGTATTGAAGGTACTGTCAGAACTGATGATTCAGATCTTCCATTTTCAAATCCATGAACCAGATCTACCCCTCCTAAACCAATAGATGTGATCTCCTTTGTAATTCCAGACTTCAAACTTTTCAAATCTCAAACCCTACTTTCCTCCATACATCAATCTTTCAGAGTTGACGATCTGAGAAAACCTGTCCTCCTAAATCAACGACCATGCTTCTACTTTGGGTGTTTGACCTTTCAACTAGATCAACGGTCTTGTGGCCCTCTTCTCGATCAACGATCAAGATCTCCTTCGAGTCTCTAGACTTCTAAGATCTCAAATCTCAAACTTCACCCTTTTTCCCAATGTCTTTTATCTGAAGGTTATAATATACTTACACGTGTCCACTTGATTTGACGATCAAGGATTACTTTGGTCTTTACCCGGAGTCCACAAATTTACACCACATCTCCTCTAGAGTTGACGACTATGAATTACTTCAGGACTTTACCTGGAGTCCACATATTCACGCCACCTATCCTGTGGATCTAATGGTTCCAATTTACTTCAGATGATTCGACAGTCGACATTTACTTTGGGTCTTTGCCTGGAATCCACAGATTCACCCCACATGTCCTCTAGATCTGACGGTCCAGATCTATTTCGGCCCTTCGTCCCTTCATCACTTCGGTGCTTTGACTCTTCAGCTCCTCAACACTTCAGTGCTTCAACGCTTTGACACTTTGATGTTTTCGGCTTTGGAAGTTTCAACTCTCAATCTGAGACTCTCGAGGTGATTTCTCCGAAGTCTACGATCTGTTGTCATGTGTCCCTCTAGATCTGACAGCTATGAATTACTTCATGACTTTAATCAGAGCTCACAGATATATGCCATGTCTCTATTGAAATCCAACAGATCATATTCACTTCGGGTGATCCAACGCCTAAGATTTACTTAAGATGATATGACGATTCAGATTCATTCTGACTAATTGGACGATTGAGATTTACTTCGGATTTTCAGCTCTCCGGGCTTCGAAAATCTCAAGTCTCAAACTTGTGTCCTCATGAACTCATGGTATATGATGGGTGATCCGACGCTTGACGTTTACTTTGGATTTCCGTCTCTCTGAGCTTCGGAAATATCAAGTCTCAAACCTTGGTAAGTTCCCTCTCCTGCGTGTGCGAAGCGCTAAGGATCGTGCACCTTACTCTAATCAAACGATTGTTAATTCTTTGCACTATGATCCAACAACCACTATCTCTCCTCCTCCTAAGCTTGTGACTTTCTCTGACTTATAATATTTTCTACGTGCTCGAAGGATTCGACCTTTTCTCCTCCTACGAGCCTGTCTCCTGGATTTTGTCTGCGTTCCTGTAAGTGCTATCTCTTATGAGCTTTATCTCCTTGAATATTTCGCCATCCCACACACTCCTTGCATTTCAGGGATCGTGTCAAAGTCATATTGAAGGTCAACAACATCGATGGTTCACAAAAAGTTCAGGGCCCCAACATGCGTGCTCTTTACCAGAGAGTTTGACCTCTGCAATGTGGAAAGTTCTTGCTCGATTCTAGTCTAACCGAGATCATTGATCTTCCAGCCCATCGATATCAACGACAAGGGTGAATTGTGGGCCGTGAACTAGCACAGCCACTATTTTCACCTTCACACTCTGCAGTGATTCCCCACCCTTGATATTCATTCATAGATTGATGGTTCATAGCAGTTGTGGGGTTCAACTTGACTATCATGCAATTTGACATCTCAGATCCTTGAGCTCCAAGATTCCTAGACCCAGGTTCCGTAAATCTTCATATAACTCTTGGGCTATGATCCCCACTCTTAGTTGGGTTTTTGGTTAAGGGAATAGGTGCTAGTTTAGAGTCTCCTAGACTACTGGTCTAAAGGGAACACCTTCCCAACTCGCAGAGATTTAAGCTATGAATCATGGCAAAGTAACTTGTGAGGTTACCAAACGGTAGCTATGCCCGTATGCTTGCTCCGACTCCAAAATGGTGATGTAAATTCTTGGGGAAAGCACCTTCAAGTGATTAAACTGGGGCATATGGAAAATCAAACTAAAATATAAGTTTTGAAGGGAACAAATGCATACTCATAACTTAATCATTTAATACAGAGAAAGAACCCTTTATAGACATGTAAATACTTGCATGCATACATTAGTTGCAATTCAAAGCATAAGGTAAGAAAACACTTATTAGAACCATAGATCCTGATGTGACTACTAAAAGGGGTGATCGTTTCCACCCAACCATATGCTCAGTCACTCCCAATGGATTTATCACTGGCCATGCCCAAGATTAAGCCATGATGCTTTGATATTCAATCTCTTACTTCCATCTCTATGAAAGTTAGGGACGAAGGTTACTCTCCTTCTCCCAATACAGAAATAGATAAGGATGAAGGTTACTCTCCTTCTCCTGGCTCAATCTCTATTTTTTGTGATCAAAACTCACTGCTCCTCTTTCAGTCCTTCCTAGGGCCCGAGAGTTTCCTCTCTCGTCTCTGTATTTTTCCGTAGGTCTTCCTCTGCCCACCACACTTCCTTTCTTTCCTTCCTCAACAAGATTGTGTGTGGCTCGAATTCCCAGTCCGTGGTCAAGTCTGGAAGCCTTACGGATGGGAGGTCTACCCCATCCCCTCATTAACTCTTGAGGAGGTATTCCCACCTACCATCCCAACTGTAATTCATTCTTGGGTCATAGGGTTGTTTTGATTAGAGCAATTAATTCAAGCATGGTACTGGTTCGATGGAGGTTAACGCAACCATTCTGGGTTGTTGGCATGTTTAAAGGTAGAGTGTGCTTGTCATTGATGGCAAGATCAGAGTGTGTAGTAATGGAAAAACAAGAACAACATAAGCTCAGGAGGATTAGCGTAGTGTCTCACGTAGTGCTTAGGTGTGCACCAGGGACGAGGTTAACTCATTGCCAAAGCTCAAGAGAGATAGCATACTCAATATCTTATATGGATCAAAGGTCGAGGCCTTTGACACTTAGAAATTATTCCAAGTCAGGAGGATGTGTAAGCTCAGGAGAAGAAGAGACAGTGATCATTGGATCCCATTGAGAATTTATGATGAAAATCAAATCTGAATTAAGATAGGTCGAGCGTGTAGATGGAGGACAAATCTCAGGTGTTAGATCCGAGCGCGGGGTCCGACCGTCATTGGATCTAGGATAACCTGCACATTTTTTAAATCGCAAGGTGAAGTGGGCTTAAAAAATCCTGAAAGAAGAAGGACCGTCCATATTTGGGTAGGACACGTGGTTACAAATCATCATTTCGCTAACTAAAAGGTCAAAGGAAGGAAGTTCTCTAACCTCCCAACTAGTGATATGCGAGATCACGAAAAGATCTGGACTGTCAGATCACCAAGGATTGTAGAACGTTGATCAGGCATGAAGAAGGCTCATGAAGTGGTGAAATCATGATATGATCTTGACCGTTGATCTAAGAAGGACATGTGGTGAGGGATTAACGTTTCGCTGACTGGAAATTCAAACTAGAAAAGTGCTTGTTTGATTGGTCAGTGGTCATATCTCGTGGTCACATTGTCGAGAGCTAGAGAAGACAAGCTCTATTTTGTATTTCATGACATGAAGAGTCGAGAGGACTCATCACAGAATACTCGAGATGCGAAAGTGAAAAATGCATTTCTGAATAAGCTTGTGGTCATAGCCAATGGTTACATCTGTGGAAGATAGGGGAAGAAGCTAGCAGTGCTAAGCTCCATCTCGGAGTCTCGGCGATCGTGACTTGGAGTATCGAGATCCTTCATCACAGGAATCACGATATACGAGATTGTGATGAGATCTAGAACATCGGATCATTGGAGATCTCGACCATTGATTAGGCTTGATAAAGTTCATAAGTTCACGAAATACGAAGAGCCTTTTGGTGCAGCCTATGGTCACCATCGGTGGTCACATGAGGGGAAGAAGCTAGCGGTGCTAAGCTCCATCTCAGAGTTTCAATGATCATGACTTGGAGTGCCAAGACCCTTCATCACAGGAATGTCGAGATGTGAAATCATGAAATTCAAACTCTGTTTAGCGCTCGGTCACAACTAGTGGGCATATGAGATAAACGCAAAATCCTGTGGATTTAATCCAATGGTACTGTTTAATTGGATACTTGATCGAAGGGTTATTGTTTCACCTCATATATAATCGATCAGTTATGATTCAGTTAGAAGAACTAAATCATGATTATTGGACGGTTGGCGATTCAGTTGCTAATGTTTTTTCTTGGAGATTCAAGGTGTAACTGAATAGGTGGTATAGGATAGAATGGAGACGCAATGACTGTGGAAGGTTGACTGTTCTGAATGAAAAATGAGTTGAATTGTAAGAAAGGGAAAACAACAGTATGTGTAGTGTGAGATAAAACTCAGAGATGAGTAACAGATGATGGATAGATAGAAGCAAGATGCAGTTTTTTCTTTTTGAGGCTTGAGCATGTGAAGTAGAGCAAAAGGTGGAGTGGCAGTGAACAACCCGATTAGCAGAACAATGGCACAGTGAAGAGAATGCAGAGGCACTGTGCACGGAGGATGAAGAAGGTGCAAAGATAGTATAAATATGCAGAACAAAGAAGAGGTGGAGGCTGTTGTGGAGAGGAATTACACACGATAAATAGCATGTTGTGGGTAGGAGCTGAAATACACAGAAGAGGCGTAATTCATAGAATCAAAATAAGACGCAGAGCATAAAGGGAAGCAGAAGCAAAGAATAGAGATGCATAGCTGAGACAATAAAAGAAGGTTGATGTTCACTTGTAGAGAAAAGCAGAAGATCAGAAAGTGTAAGAAGATGTAGGCAGAGAGACACTGATACATGAGAGAAAAGTAGCATAGCAGAACAATGATAAGCCCAGTAAGCCAATGACAACTATTGAATCACTGTAATAAGTTTTAGTAGAAAATATTTATATTTCAGGGTGGTAGGGAGGTGCTAGGGAGGACTGCTGTCCTCAGAGGTTCAACTGGGTGCTTGAACACAGGGAATTGTAGCTTCCATCTGGTTGCATTCAAAGAAACCAAGGTGGCAGGGTGGTGCAAGGGAGAACTATTGTTCTCTATTATACAGGTTGGTGCTTGTGTGACTAGAAGTTGGTGCTTCCATCCAGTTGGTGCTGGAATGCTTAGGGAGTTGGTGCTTCCTTCTAGTGGGTGGTAGAGAAACCAGGGAGTTGGTGATTCCTTCTAGTGGGTGGTAGAGAAACCAGGGAGTTGGTGTTTCCTTCTAGTAGGTGCTAGAGAAAACAGAGAGTTGGTGCTCTTAGCAAGTTGCAACTTGCAAAACAGAGGTTGTAGCCTCATAGTGAGTTGGAGCTCATATGTATGATAATGTAAAAAATGTAAAGATTACTTATCATACCAAGAAGAAGAGGTTTTTACCCTTTATGGGTTTCCT
>CBVK0100408075.1:0-14511 GCA_900067695.1 Picea abies | reverse complement strand
TTGCCTGTAAAATGATCCATCAGTTTAAAGTGATACATCATCAACTTGTCGTATCTTCCTTCTGATGTAATATATAACTGAATGCCTTTGAATAAATGTTGCCACTCTTCATCCAGGTATGAAACGAGCATACCTTTACTCCAGGCTTTGTGCTTGTATCCATCCTTCAAATAGAACTTGAAATCCTGATTTTTTAGAGCCGTGGTTTTAAACCATCTTTGGCCAGTCATCGGTAAACCTGTAGCTATTGCTATAGACTCCTCGTCCACCTTGATTTCCACAGAACCCACCCGAGCTCTACTTCCATCAAATGTCATTGCGAAGGCTTCAACTGTGGCTTGATGATACCCAGTTTGCAACCTTTTTACAAATTCCATGCAACCCGCATTTAAAAAATGTCTTTGAACCTCGGGATGTGATTCCAGAAAGGATAGATTGTTGAGTTCTCGTTTAAGCAAAAGGCCATCGCGTTTTTTCACCATTCTGCAGCTCCGGCACTCGACCACTGTAATTCATGTAACCTCTTTAGTCGAACCCTTGTTCTGCGCTGTTGAAAGCAGTCTCGACTTCGACTCTGTGCTGGGTCAAATGCAAACCTTGAGTGTATTTTGGAAACAACCTGTGGTATGTTGACTCTTCCTAATTTGATGGTGTCAGGCCCTCTGAACCTCATCTGTACCTGCGTCATTGAATGCAAACTTGCCATTTCGGGTGTGATGATAGTTGCGCATGGGTTCTGGAATGATTTCAAATTACCGTCATATCCTGGTACACAAGCTTGAACTTCTATGATTACCCGCTTCCACCAGCGCATGTCTCGGATCTTGTTTTGACGTGGGGGGTGATCACCTCATCATTTTGTGCATGCGTGGATAATGAGCACGTGATTTCCTCTTCATGCAGCTATGGTGCTTGGAGAACATCTATGCCATCATGCTCGCTTGCTACTTTCACCAGCACGCGACGTCTTTGAAGAACCCCTGTTAGCTGCGGAAAGTGAGTACTTTCCACAGCGCACCATTTGATAGGAAACTCACCTTAGCCGCGGAAAGTGAAAAAGTGTGTCACATCACTTGAAAATGTTCCTTAGCCGTAGGAAGTAGGTACTTTCCACAGCGCGCCACGTTCGAACTGTCTGTCAAACCTTTCGCGCTTTGTCACTTTCCACAACGCTTTTAACTGATGAAATGACGTCCTTAGTTGTTGAAAGTGAGCGCTTTCCACAGTGCACAATGAACCCTTTGAAAAGACGTTAGTTGTGGAAAGTAAAAAAATACATTTTTGAAGGAGAAGACTTTACGGATCGATTATTTCCTAAGACACACCAAAACCAAAAATTTTCTCAGCTGTAAAAACTCAAAAAATGACTTGAAGATACTAATGAAAGCTATGATATCCACCCAAAACTCGGCTGAAAGGACGTTTTCATTTTGGGAGTTAACACGATCAACGGAATCCCAAGACAAGTCCTCTATATGTGTTCCCCACTATGCTTGGTCTGGCTTTGGAGGGGTTACCTCTGCTACCTTTCCGCATGCAACCTCATGTTTATCCCCTTTGTTAAAGGGGGGTCCCAGATAATTTCCATGTTGTTGCACTTCTACACTCCTTAGCATAGACTTGTATGTTTGTTTTATAGCCTTGAAGAGTTTCCTCTCCAACCTAAATCAAGGCTCTATCCTAATCTAGTTGATGGACCCTACAAACATAAAGTCTAGTTATTTTTAATTAGCGTTCTTTTGAAGGCTTGATTTACTCAAAAGGTGTGGTAGTGCAACTAATGTTGTTAAGACTCTTTCAAAAAGAAGAAATGATAAGAACACTAGCAAAGAACTATTATATTTTTCATTTTCTTTTAAAACACTTTTAGAATTAGAAGAAAACACAACACTATGTTAATCTCTTTTTCCTTTTCAAATAACAATGCAAAGAAAATGCCAAGAAAGAAAGAGACCTAACAATCTAAGTTTTTTTTTATATTTTCTTCCAATAAAAGTAGAAATAACAAAATATTCTAAAAGAAACTGATGAATACACGATTCATGCCCCCCAGCCATGAGGGGGGAATTTGTTTTCAAAATGCAACTCATTTTTATTAAAATTTCAAGCTAAAAATAAGTTAAAAAAGCTAAGAAACAAAAGAAATCTTTTAATGAAAAAGAAATCTATGTTGAAGTCTAACCTAGGCTAAAAATTCTATGATAGAGACTATAATCAGACAATAAAATACCTGAAAAAATGACTCTTGATAGGAAAGAGGATGACTGCCTCTTCAAACAAATTGCTAGACAGACACGCGACTGTCATTTCAACAGCCAGCGTATGCAAGCAAGCTATCCAAGGGTAGGGCATGTATGCATGCATGCAGGCCCACTATAGGCTGTGTGTGCCTCTGTTTTTCCTCAAAAAATAAAGACAAGTAGCTAAGCTCAGGCAGGGAGTACTGGTATTGAAAACCATAACCTCTTAAAGGTGCAAAAACTTACTTTGACAAAGAAGAGGCAAGAAAACTTTAGCAAAGAAAAGCTAACCTAATGTCTTACCTAACTATTGACTACACAGAGAGACCAGGAAAGGATCCAGAAGACCCCTGAGAAGGATCACTTCTAACAGGGGAGAGGATGACGGCCTCTTCCTGAGAAGGATTTTCTAGATTTTCAGACATGCAGCTAACACTTCAGCATCATGCATGCATACACGGGTGGACTAAAGGTAGGGCACATGCACACGTGGGCTACCCTTCTACATGGAGTGTATGACTCTGATTTTTTCAAAAACAGAAAAAGAAACAGTCTGGTAAGCAAGGCAGGGAGTATTGGTATTGAGAAAAAACAAAAGCAATAAAACCAATTTTAAAACACCCAAGAAGGCATCCCCAAAAAACCCTAGAGACTCCCCAGTATGGTCGCCAATTCTTTTGTGGGTGGGAAATCCCTCCTACGGACTAGTAAAAAGGTTATTATCATGCATGTAGAAATGACCTAAAGCTTCCTACTTTCTACCATCATCCCATGCCTAAACCCCATTATTCATATGAAAATACAAGGTTAAAGAGATCAAGTTGTCGTACCTTATTTTCCATGTTCGATGTCGATCCCTTTTCACACTTGGTCACTCTTCGACTGAAACTCTCCTCCCAATGTTGACCTGCATTCACAAAAGAAAAATGAAGAACTCCACATGCATTTGATCTATGAACTAATGGGTTAGAGATTTAATCAAAATGTAATCAATATTCAAACAATGAAAACCTCATATGGCTGGACGGGAAAAGTAATTATTTTATTAATCTCAAGATAATACCTTACAATAGTGAGATCAACCACTGCTCCTCGAATATGGTCCTAGGATCGTCTTCAACTGTTCTCCAACTACTTTTGTATATGCTTATCTTCACACAATAGTTGCAAAAGGCTGAGGCAAGGGGAATTCTAATTCGGGTAGAGTTTCTTTACTATGATTTTCCTCCTTTCATATAGGACCCCTACCCCTTCTTTTATAGTCTAGAAGGAGCTAGGTATTTGGTCAAGTGACTAGCCTTGCATGGTCGAAAGGTTTAGTTAAGTTACCCAAAACTATGTGTTCTATCAGCAACTTTTCATTTTTCATTTTTTTGTAGGTACACGCAAGCTATAGTGGGTCAGCTAGCATGTACACGCGGGCTATAGTGGGTCAGCTAGAGTGAACATGCATGTTGTAGTGGAGTAGCGAGGGTGTGCCTTTAAAAAGGGTTTTTTTAAGAAGAGTTGTTTAGTACTATCTTGGAAATAAGGAATATGAGATGGCATGATGTCAGGTAAGCATGTCTGGTGAAAATTAGGGTTATAACAAGGGTCTGGGGTCAAGCAGGGGTTCGGGAAAGAATTCCCCAAAGGAAAAAAATTCTTGTAAATGTATATTTTAATTTCATAATAAATATGGACCATTCACTATAAGGTCGATAGAAGTTATGTTAGGGTTTTTTTCCTTAGAAGGAAACCCTCTTTTATGAGGGAATTGTATTGCATTTGTGTATCATTGTGAATATTATATTATGAGAGAGGAGACTATGAGAGAAAGAAGAGGAAGTTACAATGGTTGTGTTGTAGGTTGTATCCCTTCATTTGTTGGATAATAATAAATGAAGGACCTGGAAATTTATCTAGTAGATGTATCCCACACTGGGTGAACCACATATACTTGTGTCTCTATTGTATTATGTATCTTCTGTGTTTTATTCTTAGAGAGGATACCATGAGAGAAAGAAGAGGAAGTTACTATGGGTGTGTTTTAGGTTGTATCCCTTCATTTGTTGGATAATAATAAAGGAAGGACCTGGAAATTTCTCTGGTGGACGTAACACATTCTGGGTGAAACATGTATATTTATGTTTTTGTTGTCTTGTGTATATCCTATGTTTTATTTCTACATTTGTATTATTTTATTACTCCACAATCCTGTTTTTCAAACAATTGGTATCAGATTGAAAGGTAACTCGTAGGAAAAGAGGGTTCTTGGTTCAAGTGGGAGAAATTGCGGAAGATGGAAAGTTTAGGGTCGAGAAATTTAACGTCTAAAACTACTAGTTATGGAAGATGCAGATGGAAAATTATTTATCAA
This sequence comes from Picea abies, assembly GCA_900067695.1. Classification (NCBI taxonomy): domain Eukaryota; kingdom Viridiplantae; phylum Streptophyta; class Pinopsida; order Pinales; family Pinaceae; genus Picea; species Picea abies. The sequence goes on along the minus strand of CBVK0100408075.1, from coordinate 9,912 downwards.
AAGGATCAATTCCTACCATTGGGTGGAATATCAAAGAAGGAGACGGACTTGAAGGATGAAGAGTGGGAGGTTATTGACAAAAAGGAACTAGGAATGATACGGTTGAGCCTGGCAGCATCAGTGGCTTTCAATATTTCAAAAGAAAAGACAATGAAGGAGTTGATGGATGCATTGGCTAAACTATATGAAAAATGCTCGACATCCAATAAGTTGTTTTTAATGAAGCACTTATTTAATATGAAGATGTCACAAGGTGGGTCTATTGCAGATCATTTAAATGAATTTAATATGGCTACTAATCAGCTAATTTCTGTAAAATTGGAATTTGATGATGAGGTCAGGGATCTTATAATGATGTGCACATTGTGAGAAAGTTGCAATGGCTTGGTCATGGTTGCAATTAACTCTGTCTCTAGTTAAAACACTTTAAAAATTGATGATGTTGTTGGTGTTATCCTTAGCAAGGAAATGCGATGGAAAAGCACAAGTGAGACATCAGCTAATGTGTCAACATGGAGAACAAGGGAAGACGAAAGGATAGAGGAAAGGGATTAGGGAACCTTGGGAATTCGAGGAAGGAAAGATCCAAATACAGACTATCTAGAATAGTGTGAAGAAAGGACATCTTAATAAAGACTTTAGAGCTCCAAAGAAATGAAGAGATGTAAAACGGGAAAAAAATCATGAAGAAAATGTAACAAGTGATGTTTTACAAGATGCTTTGATTCTCTTAGTAGATAATATTTATGAGTCTTGGGTAGTAGATTCAGGGGTTTTATTTCACTCCAAACCCCATAGGAAACATTTTCTAGATTATGTTCAAGATAATTTTGGACAGGCTTGTTTGGGTGATGATGCACCATGCAAAATTGTTGGAATGGGAAAGGTGAAAATAAAGCAAAGGAATGGAAACCAATGGTTGTTGAAATAGGTAAGACATGTTCTAGATATAAGGAAAAAAATAATTTCAATAGGGCAGAAGGTGTCAAGGTAGGCCCTAATAATATTAAAGTCGTTGTTATCACTGAAATTTTGTTCGCAAATGGTTATAGGAATCCAACATCTTCAAACAACTATGAGTCCATCCATGGACCAAAATTACCAAAAAATCATTTCCAAAAGGTCCAAAACTATACAACCAGTTATAAAATCAATATGTGTTATGACTACAAAGGGTGCGCGCACACATGTGCCATCCAGAAATGTAGGAAAAGTGCACGATGGACTGTGGATGCTAAAAGCCACGCACACCTCAGAACGATGCATTTATGAGATTGGTCGGCCTCCCACCCACTTTTAGTTCAGCTTCCAAGTTGATTTGACATCCAAATCTGAGTTGTATCCGATTGGGTGGCTAGTCAAAGACCTAAATGTGCCCTAAACAACCCCTTTTCACACTAAAAGTTGGTTGGATAATTCCTCAAAGTGATGCTATAAAACAAGGCCATGGGTTCACTACATTTTCAAGGAATTCATTTCCAAGGTTATTCTGCTGCTATTCTCTTGGGGAATCCTCTTTTCTCATCAAGAGCATACTAGCATCATTCCATTTGGGAAATCCACCTCACCTTTGAGTGGGTTAGCTTGGGATTCTTTCACCATTTCTTTCAAGTTTCAAAGTTGTAAGAAGAGCTCAATTGTGGGGGTCTAAGAGCCCTCCCTTGGAGGAAGAAGGGACCCAAAGTCCTCTTTCTTCTTGGTGTTTTATTTTCACTAATATAATCCTTTCCATTGGTGACATGAGTCTTGTTTGTTTCTTGTTCTTATGTCCTTATGCTCAATATTTTAGTTGTTATTTCCTTTCCTAGTTTAAATTCTTAGTTTAGCCATTTATGTTTATTTTTCTAACCCTTTCCTTCATTGTTGTCTTGCTTAGCTAACCCAGCTAAGATTGTAAGCACCTCTATTTTGCTCATTCAAGTGACAAATGAGGCGCAATGTATTGGTGAATCCACTGGTGAGAGGTATCAATTTCCTACCCCATTTGGGTTTTTCTAGCTCTTCTTTCGGTTTATTTAACCTACAGGTACCATAACCAGCCCAAGCCAACCTGCAAAACATCCAATTCAAATCTGAGTTGAAAGAATTCCATCTGGAATTTTCTTCATGGCTGTGTGACATTTGTGCGTGGGTTTATTCGCCCACAGTCACGCTTCGTGTGCACGTGTGCCAAAATTACCATGTTACTCAGTGCTTTCTGCACACTTGCACCCAAAATTCTTTTTTGATTTGCGCATTGGCGCTCAATGCACCTCTGTTAGGGATGATTTTAAGGATGGAAATTTATTTTTAAATGTAGAAACCTTGGCAAATCTTACTAATCCTTCATATGCCAACTATAAATGACTGGCGATATTTTTGTAAAAATATTCAAATTTCTAAGGATTTTATATAGATTTTATAAAATTCTGGCTATTTTTAAGGTAAATAATTTTATCCTATAGAATTTGGGCGAATTATTTTGAAAATAGTGAATCACATTTTTTGAAAAACCATGGAAAATTAGCCCATGAGCGAAATTTAGCCCCTAAAATCATCACTGGCCTCTGTCTACTCTGAGACCCATGCACCTATGTAGAAAAATACAAATTGTAATCCTTTTCGTGATTTGTGGAAGGCCCCTAGCCTCCTTAAAAATGATTCCATTCATATTGTAATCTACACCACACTTAGTTCCCTCTCCATATAAAGGGATTAGTCAAAAACACATAGGCACTTAGGAGGTTTAAAAATCATTATTTCCTCTTTTTCTTTCATTTTGTCACATGGATGGCTTGCTCTGACTAAAGAGTATAAGTTGGAATCATTTGTAATCACATAAAACTTGCATTGGGACTAGAAATTGGATAACAATCATTGACTATGCTCTTCTCTTGCGCTTCAAAGCAACCTTGAGAATCAGAAAAAGGTTGTAGGACAATTTCATCTCCCTTAAAAAGACTAAACCTTTAGGAGAGGAAAACATCCCCCTCGGGACTCCTCTTAGTTTATTTTTCAAACACATCTCAAGATTGTAATGGTCCCATACATGCCCACATGCTACAAAGATAAGATAGTATTGAAATTTACTTTCTTAGATTAAATCACTAGGGAAGCTTAAAGGTTTTTTGTAATGGGCCCATACATGCCCACATGATCACAATCTAGGATAGTTGCAAAGCTTTATTAGAATAGATCACAATAGGGAGTTAAAGGAATAGTAAATGACCCACATGTCCACATGCTAGTTTCCTAGGGACTTTTGAATTCTGCAAGGTTGTACCAAAGGCATTTAATTAATTAGGTAATCAACACTTGTAAGGACCAAGAAAAGTCCACATGCAACAAGGTGACACCTAATTTATTAAAAGTTGGCACACTTTCACTCATTCACACAAAAAAGTCACCTCTCACTCACATAGTTTTCATCTCGAAATGTGGAGGTTGAAGTAAGTTTCCTCCAAATGGATTCTAAAACACCCCACTCTTTTCTTGATGAAACTATCCACTCCCACTTAATTTCAATGAGATTGGCTCACACCCCCAATCTCTCAAACAACCACATCAAAAAAAATTCTAAAAACTCACTAAAGTTTCCTCCACAGGAGGTGCCAAAAGAAATCTTTTAGTCTAGGTAGGATTTCGAGGATAGGCATCCAAATAACTCCCCGTTATCTGGTTCTCACATTTTCAAAACAACAAAAGTTGTCAAATAGGGAACTTTAAATCCTCCAAGTCAAGTGTTGCTAACACCATAAGGTAGGGAGATATATGTGAAGGGTTGAAGGTCAAGGTCGGGTTGTTCTATGCATCCCCCCTTGAGGCACCCACCTCTTGGACGGGATCCATCCCATGACCCATTTCTTAGGCTGAAAATCTAAATGTCGCACTTTGACTGAGGTACCTAGTGACCAAATTTTAGGACATCTACCCAGGTGGAAATTGTGGGCTGCAATTGCACCTTGATCATATTTTGTGTGGATATTGGGAAATATTGCCAGCTCTTTCGAGATATGCCCCCTCTACCCCTCATTATAACTGATTACTTCATCCTTCACTAGTTTCTCTTCGGGTGACTTCAGACACCACTATTGAGTACTATTGGAAGGTCCAGTGCTATTTGAGAGGAAGGACGTTATGTATTTTAGGACATAAGCATTTGTTTTCTTTGATCCCCCACGTGGACAAAAACCACATATCCACATATATGCTTCTTTATCAAAACACTTTATGTATGATGCACTTATGATTATATTTGATTTAGATATATATCGTGTAAAGTTCAAAAAATTGTAGCAAACGCTCTTGTTTATTTATTGATCTCACCACCATCCTCACACATCCACTTAGCTAGTCGAACATCATAGGGGACCCACAGAACCCCCGTTGTTCCATACGCTTTATAAACCTCCCTCCTATTTTAGGAGGAGTTCCTAGTCTTGCCAACTCATCGGCTCCACCTTCTCACACTCCTATGAGTGCCACTATCTCAAGGTCATCTTTGCTTGGTTCCACCTTACTTGGGTCCAATTCCTAAGGTCCACCATCCACTCACTCTCCTTTACACATAAGTGGGGGGCCAACTTCCTCTCAAGGGGGAAGTAGCAACCCACCTAACCCCCCTCAAGTGTCAGGTTCACAGAACACTCACACCATGGCCGGAACTAATCCTCCACCACCACTCCAAATGCCATATTTGGCCTCTCTCAACATACCATATCTAAGAAAACTCACAAATGATCCCATATTGCATGACCCCACATGGCCTGCAATGCCTACCAAACTACCTTCATATATACCCAAGTTTGAAGGAAAGGCAGGAGATGACCCTGCCAACCATGTCATGACTTTTCACTTATGGTGCTCTTCCAACAACATTATGGATGATTCCATCTGACTACAATTATTTCAACGCAGACTCACTAGCCCATCAAAAAAATGGTATGTAGACTAAAAATCAGGGTCCCATGCGACCTTCGAGTCTTTGGCCAAAGCATTTTTGACCTTCTTCGAATTACCAATCCACCATGACAATGGTATTGAGCTACTCTCTAATTTTAAACAAACCTCAGCCACACATATCACTGACCACATTAACGAGTGGCATCGACGACATAGTTTGTGCAAAGCAAAAACCACCAAATAACAATGTCTTGATTGGTTTCTCAAATCACTTGTCTCTCTCCTCGGTAAAGATGTGGCTTCCACCTTCCCTCAATCCAAAGAAGAAGCCATCAATAAGGCTCAACCATATGACCTCATCTATTCACAATCAGGATACTTATACATAGTGTTTCCTGATCTCCCAAAACCTGTGCCATTTGTCCAAGATAAACTTGGGATGTCTCACTCAACAGACGGATTGATTGGTAATACCACACACCACAATCCACAACCCCAACAACCAGCAATGTATGGCACACCTCAATATCCATCGGCATATGGAGGAACCTCTTATTATCCTCCATCCCATTATCAACAACCATACCCTGTTTCCCTTCCTCCACCCCCTAGTGGGCCACCGCCAACACCCACAATATGCCCACCCACCCAAACAAGTTCTGGTACTCCCTCTACCTTAGCTTATACTCTAAGTACTAGTGAAAGTGCCACACCTTCCTATGTACCTTACGAATCATTACCAAAAAATAATCTGTACTTTCCATTTCCTGGCCCTCCACATCCCATGGCTCCACCACAAGGACACCCTTACGCTGGGGTTAATTTTGTTCAACCCTCTCTCATTCAGCAATATCAAAATTTTGCATAGCTGAATACGGCAAATCCAACCCATCAGTCAAATAATGCCAAAAAGAAAGGGAAAAAATGGAACAATAACAACCCAGGTCAAGGAGGAAATCACCCCCAACATAACCAACCTACTGGGGGAAACCAGAATCAAGGGAGTCATAACCCCTAGGGGGGGCACAACAATAGGCGTCAAGGGAAAAATAAAAATAACCTTTGAACCAACTTCCCCTGTGCCCTTTGTGGTGAGTTCGGTCATTATACTCATCATTGCCCCCAAATCACTAATTTTAAATGGATGAAAGACTCAGGGCATGGACCACATCCTCCAGCACCGCCTACTCCTCAGCAGCCCCCACAACAATACATGCAACAACCACCCCCATTCGTGCTGCAGAACCCCATTCTACACCAAGGAGTGATGAACACCCACAGGACATGCAGCCCACCCCACCACAGTTGGGACAATATCTCAATCCAAGCAATCCCATAGATCATACTATCCTCCTCACTAGTGAGGAAGAAGTCTTTCTACAAACACGTAGTCATCAATACCATGCACCCCCTGAGTCTCCTCCCACTCCCCCAGAACCTATCCCAGCACCAACATGAGCCCCTTTGATGATCCCTATCCCTAACACAGAAACACCTCTTCACATCCCTCGCATCCCATTGCACAGGAATGTCCACAACCCTCAGGCTAGGGCGTCTCATAATTACAGTTTGGTCGATTACTTGCCATAATCCCCGGTTTCCATGTGAGTCTTAGAAGTACTTCAAACTTGCCCCACTCAGCAAAAGTCATTACTTTCTGCCTTGGGGGCAATCGACCCTGCGGACACTCAACTCATCACATTTTATCTCGATAGTGGAGAACCTCGCCTCCCCACTCTCATCGCTTTTCAAATCCTAGTGAAAATTTGGAACATTACAGTTCATCGGTGCATCATTGATGAAGGTGCGTCCACATGCATCATGTCCAAATTGATATGGCAGAAACTTGGTTTCCCCAAACTCATACCATCTTCCATCACCTTAAGAGCTTATGACAGATGACCATCTTCTCCCAAAGGGCTCTTCCAAAATGTCCCCATAGAACTCGGGGGAAAGACCATTCTCATTAACATTGAAGTTATCGATGCCCCACTCGATTACAATATCTTGTTCAGTCGTAGCTACATGTACGCTATGAAGGAAGTTGCCTCTTCTGTCTTTCGAACCATGATGTTCCCTCATAAAGGGAAGATCATTACCATTGATCAAGTTTGACATTATGAGCCTAAACCATCTACCAACATTGATAACATTCTCCCTTTTGTCCATACTAATCCTAAGACATACCCACTCATAGAAATGGGACCCGAAATTTTCAAAGACCCATCCTTGTTAGGAACTTACCATGCTGCACCAATGCTCATCCATCCTTCCAACAAGGTATGTGTCATCTCATCCAAAGGAACTAACATAGAGGATACGCTTCCTCCCAGTGAGGCTTCTCTCATATCTGACGTCCCACTAGTCACAGAGCCCCTCCCTCAAGAGCCTCCTGTGAACTTGTCAACTTCAATAGTTCACGATCTCACTTCACCCCAAGGCCATGTCCCAGTTTGGGAGATAGTTCCCCAAGACATTACTCAAATCCCCTTCTTTTACCCTCCACCAAGCGTACAAGCTTTCCAAGTAGTTGCAACACTTACCCTCCCTAATATGGTGCTGGCAATCCCAGTTTGGTATTTACATCCACCAGAGATGGTTCCTCAACCCTCCCTTCCCCCCCAAATAGAAGGAATCCCAATGCAGATTCCCATACTCACTCCCACCATACCCTCTACACCACCACTCACTAACCTCTCTGCCATAGCTGGGGGCAGGAAAAATCAGAAGGAGCCCACAGCTCCACTTCCCCAATGCGTCCAACCTCCTTGCGCGTTATGTGAGAAAGATGGACACCCAACCAACAAATGCCCATCCCTACTTGAGTTATGTAACCTAATTCAACTCAAAAAAACACCATCACCATTCGTCACTTTATCAAGTACTACCACTACCCCCCCTAACATAAGTAGCAAAGGACTGTGAACCAAATTTGCTTGTCCCATATGTTCAGAATATGGCCATTATACACACCATTGCCCAACGCTACCTTACTTCCGACAGACATTAGTAGAAGTACGCCAAAGCTTCCAGCACAAACCCAGTCCAGCTATGTCACCCCCACCAAACAACACTGACATCCATTATGTCATGACTTCAGTCAACGAACGTATGAGATGCCCTTGCTCTCTATGTGAATCCTCAGATCATTTCACATATCAATGTCCTATGATCATTGAATACAGGCAACTCCAAGTGACCCTGATTCAAACTCCTTCACCCCCTATAGAATCGATGATTAACCTTACCCCATCAACAGAGGTTCTTCATATTATTTCTCCTGAACCAGAAGCACTCCCTATTCCTCCATGGTTCTTGGATAACTTATATGAGGATTTACCCCAAAATCCCCCCAATTCTCCCATTCATTTCCCCACAGAAATTTTATGCCCAACTACCACTTATAACCCTCAGTATGTTGATATTTGGTTTATGATGAGCGAACCATCGCAACCCCATTGCGTTATTCCCCCTGCTTCTTCATCACTAGAGGAAAACCACATGGTGACAGTCACCGATATCCCTCTTTTAGATCCCTTTTATTCCCACCAATTCCACTATGACGAGGACATACTCGAGGAATTAGCCACCCTTAACTACCCATGGGATGTGCTACACCATAGAGTGCTCTTCTTTTCATTGGAATCCTTCACGCCTCCTAACCAACACCCCATATATGCAATCGAAACCAAGGATTTTATCCCATCTGGGCATATCGACTAGTTCAACAACCCCATCCTTGCCCCTGATGCTTTTGAAGAAGGCAATATGGCCAACATTTCCCCTACCATCAAAATCAATATTTCCATAAAAAATGGAGTCGTAGAGGAAATCACCATTGGCGCCGCATGCACCCCTCAAGAAATCACTGCCTATAAATCCCTCTTCCAAGAATACCAAGATATTTTTGCCTAGTCATACACAAAGATGCCTAGCCTTGATCCCTCTATTGTTGAACATTGCATAGACACCTGGCTTGATATCACACTGGTTTGCCAAAATCAATGACCGCTACACCCATCCAAAGCAGTGGCCATTAAAGCCGAGATTGACAAATTACGCACTGCTAGGTTCATCTACCCCATTGCCTATACCTCATGGTTCTCCAACCCTGTACCCGTTAACAAAAAATAGGGCACTATCCGTGTATGCAAGGACTTTCGTGATCTCAATCACGCCTGTCCCAAAGACAACTTTCCAACGCCTTTCATCGATCAAATTATCGACCACTGTGCAGGCCACGAGGCTTTATCCTTCATGGACGGTTTCTCTAGCTATAATCAAATCCAAATCCATCTAGTTGATCAATACAAAACCGCATTCACCACCCCTTGGGGTACTTTTTCATATTGTGTCATGCCTTTTGGCCTAAAAAACGTTGGTGTAAATTTCCAATGGGCTATGAAATACATTTTTCATGATCTGGCTCATATCATCCTATCATACTTGGATGACCTCACCACTCGATCCAAAAAATTCACTTGGTATCTTGATGATTTACGAAACATCTTCCAAAGGTGTCATCAGTACAACATCCACTTGAACCCTCCCAAGTGCTTGTTCTACATCATAGTCGGGCACCTCCTCGAATTCATCATTTCCCAAAGAGGTATTATCATGGATCCCCTCAAATTCCAGGCCATCACAGAAATTCCACCACCCCAGAATTTACACCAACTCTAGAGCCTACAAGGAAAAGCTAACTTTTTACGACGATTTGTCCCAGACTATGCCACTCAAGAAAACAGTTTCTTTCCCTTACTATGCCACGACATCCCATTCCATTGGTATGAACATGCCCAAAAATCTTTCCATGATCTTAAGATGGCACTTTCCAATGCCCCTTTAATTATTTCACCTGACTATAATTGCGACTATATCCTCTACATATCAGCGTCAGTCGTCTCAGTAGCAGGAGTTCTCGTTCAAATCAGTGATGATGATTGTGATCATGTCATTTACTACATTAATAAAAACCTCTCAAGGCCACCCTTGAAGTATAATCATGAAGAGAAAGTGAGATCGGAAGAG
>CBVK0100408072.1:0-18543 GCA_900067695.1 Picea abies | reverse complement strand
CACACGACAAGACGTGTATATATATATATATATATATATATATATATATATATGCAAATAAAACTAAATCTACTATCACAAAAGATTTATCAATGACAATGTTGAGTATAGAGATCTAAGTGCCCTTAGGGGGGGATGGAACCTCCCTTGCCTTAGCTTTGATGGAACCTCCCGTGAGGTTGTATGGTTGAATTGTCCAAGGTATAAGTGGTGCTATGCCAATAAATATGCTCTAGGAAGAATCAACGAGCCTTCAAGGTTGGAGCCAATCTAATTACAAGCGGTCCTTGTAGAGGCTTTGGAGATTACAAGTGCAATCAACCCAAGAGCATGGAAGAGGTTGAAGAGAGGTTAGATCAATATGTCTCGCTAATCTGAGTGTGTACCTATAAGATAAGGTTACAAAGATAGGTTGTTTGAAAATAATCCAAGAGACTTTACAAAAATGATTTGAATGGTATAAAGAGGCAAAGTAATGACCTCATGGATTTATCATATGGGTTTAACATATGGGTTTAGTATATGACCTCAAGGTACTAATGTGCATGCTGATTTGTTACGATGGGTTTAACAACACCATGCCATGGGTATATAGGCCCAAAATTCCTCCTTGTTTGGAATGCCATATAACATAGCATGGTACCCTTTTTAGGAACCCACAGTACACTATTCGCCAAGAGAATAGGGAGGGTTAAGGATGTTTGACTCATTTGACCCCGCAAATAGCAACCCAAAACAGATTTGGGTCATCATGGATCATTGTTGAGGCATCCTAAGTGAATGAAACCAATTAGAGGCTTGTTTCTCCAATTGAACCCATAAAGTCAACAAATACTCCCAAAGAGTGCCTTGAGGGTCAAAGTTAACCAAACTTAAAACCAAGGGCCAGAGACGAAAGGAGACAAAGCACTAGACATCCCAAAGAGGTCATATGTCTAGGTAAACATAGTGGGAACTCAAGGAAGATGGTCAACCATAGAAGGGAATTCCAGAGAGATATTGTATCCTCATCAGGTGGGTCATGCATGGACATGACACAAAATCGAATCACACTGTGGCCTCCCTGGTGGGTAGTTGCATGCAAGTTAAAAGTGCTAAATCTGTATGTTACATATTGCCTTGATGGGAGTCCTAGTGTGGTGCAAGTAAGGAGAGAAGAAAGAAAAGAAAAATAAGAGAGTAAAAATAAAAATAGCAACAATAGCAAAGTAATGATGCATATGAGTTAGCCTACTATTGTGTGCAACGTGAGTGAATGCCTAGACATGGTGAGGGGTAGTCTCCATTGTTTGGCTTCATTTAAGTTCTCGATTTTTGTATGGAGACCACATGCCTTGATAATCAGTGCAAAGAGAAAAATTACAACACACTCATGCAAGAAATATGATGTCCAATATATGTAAGAGAAAGTAGAAAGAAAGATACGAGAGACATGAGATGCATGACAAGGAGGAGTGTTGGTATAGGGAAACAAGCAAGCTTAACTACGATGCAAGTAAAATACAACAATTAAACCATGAAATGCAAATGAATATTAAACGATACACATTGAATCTAATTGTCATGTGCACAATATAATAGCTTAATTTTGACATTAGAGGTAAGAAAGTCTAATTACTATGTTAGTGAAATATAAACTAGAGCATGAAATGAAGCATGAGTAAGTCTAATTATTACAATGATGAGTGTTCTATATATAAAGAATATATGGTGACCATGGTGACCATTCATGAAGAGATGCGTCCCTTTGGTGAAAAATATATTTATACTTTATATTATATTATACATATAATATAAACATACTTTATACTTTATTATATATATTTATACTTTATATTATACATATATTATTACATTAATAATATTGTTTAATGATTAATAATCATATTATTAATTATTAATATAGTAGAATGTCTTTCCGATGCTGCCCAAACATCAACACTCCCTCTCAGCGAGGGAGACATTCTACATTATGCCAAGATTACCTTTGAAGATTACATGTGAGTAGCTCTCAAATAGCTTCAACATGTCACCATGACATCCATTACCTTGCAATCCATCTATACCTCATCATGTACACCCTTGTGACTTCACAACCAATGCATCCAAGGCCTGTGGGTAGTTCTCAAACAACTACAACATGTCCCCAGGACATCCACGACCCTACAATGCATCAATATCTGATCATGTGCACCCTTGGTCTCAGTGCCAACCCTTTTTCATGCTAGATGAGTTCCACTTGTCTCAGTGCCAACCCTTTTTCATGCTAAATGAGAAGGCTCAATGCCAACCCTTTTTCATGTTGGATGAGTTCCACTTGTCTCAGTGCCAACCCTTTTTCATGCTGGATGAGAACACTCAGTGCCAACCCTTTTTCATGATGGATGAGAACAGTCAGTGCCGACCCTTTTTCATGCTGGATGATTTTCACTTGTCTCAGTGCCAACCCTTTTTCATGCTGGATGATTTCCACTTGTCTCAGTGCCAACCCTTTTTCATGCTGGATGAGAATGCTCAGTGCCAACCCTTTTTCATGCTGGATGAGTTCCATCTATCTTAGTGCCAACCCTTTTTCATGCTGGATGAGTTCCACCTGTCTTAGTGCCAACCCTTTTTGATACTGGATGAGTTCCACATGTCTCAGTGCCAACCCTTTTTCATGCTATATGAGAACACTCAGTGCCAACCCTTTTTCATGTTGGATGAGTTCCACCTGTCTCAGTGCCAACCCTTTTTCATGCTGGATGAGTTCCACCTGTCTCAGTGCCAACCCTTTTTCATGCTGGATGAGAACACTCAATGCCAACCCTTTTTCATGCTGGATGAGTTCCACATGTCTCAGTTCTATCCATTTTTCATGTTGGATGAGAACACTCCCTCTGAAGAGGGACCATGCCAAGATTGTCCCTGAAGTACTCAAAATTCATCCTCAACAATGACTTGGTAAACACGTCCGCAACTTGATCCTCCGTAGTCATGAAACTAGAGCCTCGTTTCTCCCTTCTACACTATATCCCTAATATAGTAATATCTGATCTCCATATGCTTTGAACTGTCATAGACCATGAGGTTCTCTGATGACTTCATGCAACTCTGGTTGTCACACCAAATGTAGGTCACCTCCATTCCAAGACCAAATAAACCATACAATATTTCTCGAAGCCATATTGCTATTGCAAATGCTGCCAAATACTCAGCTTCAGTCGTACTGAGCGCCACACATGACTGCTTCCTGCATCCGATGAAGCCTCTTACTCCTTACTGTAGTACCCAAATCCCTCTGGAACTGACCTTCCAACACCCTCTCGAGCACTAAATATCAACTGAATCTTCAACTTACTAACTTCATCACTTGTCCTCCAGAACAAGTCTCGTCATCCTATTCTTGTAGGTCTTACCTATAAGTCAAATTCAGTCCAATAGTCTACAATTTCTAAAGCCACACTGCTTCACGACTTGCTGCACATGCTGCCACATACTCAACTTTAATCATACTGAGCACCACACATGATTGCTTCCTGCATCCGAAAGAGCCTCTTTCTCCTTATTGTAGTACCCAACTCCCTCTGGAACTGACTGTCCAGCTCCCTCTCGAGCATTGAATATCAAATGGATCTTCAACCTGTTGACTTCATCACTTGTCCTCCAGAACAAGCCTCGTCATCCTCTTCTTGTAGGTCTTACTTACATTCAAATTCAGTTCAATACTAAGCAATTTCTGAAGCCACATTGCTTCACGATTTGCTGCACATGTTGCTACATACTCTACCTCAGTCATACTGAGTGATACACACAACTGCTTCTTGTTGCTCCATGGAACCATACTAGAGCCTAGACCGAAGCAATATGCAGAAGTACTCTTCTGATCAGGAATAGTGACGACCCAATATGAATCCGAATATCCATATAAACCGAACTCATTGTTTGTCACATACCAGAGACCATAATCCAATGTACCCTTAAGGTACCTCATCACATGTTTTGCTGCGACCAAATGAACCTACCTGGGCTACTCCATATATTGACTCAGGGTGTTTCACAACAAGACATATATCCAGTCTTGTGTTCGTCAAGTTCATCAATGAACCCACCATCTCCCTATATAAAGTAACATCCATAGTCTCTGAAGTCATATCCCGCAACAATTTCATATTTGATACCCATAGGTGTACCCATTGCCTTGCAATCCAACATCCCGAACCTCTTCAAGATTTCTATTATGTACTTCCCTTGATTCAAAAAGATCTCATCCATATAAATCTACCTTCAATATGCACACTGAGTGTGCCACAGTTGTCACGTACTCAACAGAGTATTCTATTACTACAATGACCATTCTTCCTGATCAGGTTGCTAAAACATTAACACTTAAGAATAACTTCCAAAATTACATAAAATTTCAACACTCCCTCTTAATGAGGAAGGCATTGTATCTGACACAGACTCTAACACTGTCGCCATCCACACGAGCTCATGACCATTGACTACTAGACACACAAATCTATACGTCACAAGAAATCCATAGTGACTTCATAGTATGCATCCAGGGCCGGTGGGTAGCTCTCTAATAGCTACAACATGTTATAATGAGACTATCCAGTTTCTTGCAGAGAACATCTGAAGCCATCACTCCCTCTGAGGTTATATAGTCTTCAGAGTCATTTTCTCCCTCTGCATGTGTTGACCTCCTCTTCTTCTTCAGTATATGGATGTGCACAAATCTATCTCTAGATAGTATTTCTTCATGTTGCTTCCTACGACTGTCATTATGGCTCCTTCTCAGAGCTATTACTTGTGACGTGCCTGGAACAAGAAACAAGCACAACAAAAAGCATCTCCTAGAGGAGATCAATTTATCTTGTGCACAACTATATATAATGACCCTTGAAATTATACGTCTTCTACTAACACACATCCATCATATACTCGATGTCATACGACTAACCATGTTGATTTTCTAGTGTTAAATTAGATAAGCACAATTTTCCGCAAGTGGTAATTACTTCCAATGATATTACGTTAGTAAACTCTAGAACATCACTAAATAATTACACTAAGAAAATTTCAACTTTTTAGAAACTTCAGTCTCTTCCTTAGATCACTTCCCACTTGTGAGAGAGAAAAATATGTGTGTCTATTGTTGTGTATTCTTATAGTAATATTAAATTGATCCAAAAAGACACGTCTCTTTGAAAATTAAATTTAAAATTAAATTAAATTTTCTTTCTTATAAATAGTTGGAGAATACCTCCCGTAACTACCCAAAGATTAATTTGGTTATAATCCATCCACATAGTATTTGACTTTGTTAAATTGTTCCTCCATAATTCATGCGATTCTTTGCATATATATAGGTAGAAGTAAATATGCACTACATTCCTCATATTTAGCGAATTATACATTTTTACTAGAAATTATTGCCCACCATAATTTATGGAATTCTTTCTATAACTCAGGTAGGAATAAAAAGTAAATATGTTGTACATAGAGATTGCAACAACCCCATAAGTTTAACACTCCCAAGACTTTACTCTACTCTCATTTTCCTGGGCCCTCCTGTGAGGGAGTCGAGCCCAATCCCGTTGATACCATGTTGATTTTCATAACAGATGATATTGTATATGAATGAATATATTATTACAATGATGAGTGTTCTATATATAAAGAACATATGGTGACCATGGTGACCATTCATGAAGAGATGTGTCCCTTTGGTAATAAACTTATTTATACTTTATATTATATTATACATATAATATAAATATACTTTATACTTTATTATATATATTTATACTTTATATTATAAATATATTATTACATTAATAATATTGTTTAATAATTAATAATCATATTATTAATTTTTAATCTAGTAGAATGTCTTTCCGATGCTGCCCAAACATCAACAATATTGACAATAATATCAACTAGACTATGAAAATATGTGCAACAATTCTAATTATCATGAAAAAAATATAAATACAAGAGTAAGAGTAAAAGAGCATTATGTTGAATTATATAGCTTTGGAAGCTATTTTCCCTATTGTAACTAACCATGTAAATAGAGTTTTGATATAGTGTTAACTTTATGTCAAGCATCAAACACATGACAAGTGTCAACCTTATGCCAAGACAACCATATGCCATGTGTCAACCTCATAGCACCTCTAAGAGGGCTTCTTAGGGCGGTTGTAGTGGCAAGCTTAGGGAGGCTGCTTAAGAGGGATGCTTATGGCGGTTGTAGTGGCCAAATTAGCAGGGCTGCATAGGGTAGTGGTATGACAGTTGTTATACCATTGTCATACAATCCCAAGACAACAATTTAGGGAAACCTCTAGAAGAGACAAAGGAAGTGACCTTTGGGAGCATTAGTAGGTGGCTCTTGGGAGCTTTAGGAGGTAGCTCTTAGGAACATTAGGAGGTGACTCTTGGCAACCAAAGGAGGGCAGGTATGAAAACTGTTATACAACTGTCATACATTCATAGGGGATTCTTAGGGCAGCCAAACCAACCTATAAAAAGGGGCATTCACTTAACATTTGGATACCTTTTGTTTTGTTGGAGTTTTCTACTGAGACAAGGCATCTATTTGTGGAAGTATTTTGCTGGTATATGACTGATATCTACTGGAATATTCTGTTGGTATATGGCTGCTAGTTGCTGGTATATGGCAGCTAGTTGTTGAAGTATACTGTTGATACAATCACTCTATTCTTGTTGAAGTCTTCTGATGTTCCTCGCTGATATAAGGCTACTACAAATACCGTGTTAAAGCTGCCATAAGTATGCTACAACAAGAAGGAAATTCAATTATCTTTTGGTGATTTTTTCAAGTTGTTACTGTAAGTGTTAGTTCAGCTATTTGTGAAGTTTGTAAGTGTTGAAACAGAGGTATTGCTTCATCCCTTTGAGTCCTATCTAGTTACTCTAAAGTCTTGTACTGGTATTGTACTTTGCCAAAGAATCTAAAGAGAAGCTTTGGCTAAGTTTTCTACACCAAGAGGGTTTCCTAGGGTATACTTGTGTTCTCTCTGTGATTGTCTCACTTTTGATCTTCATATATGTAGATGTATTGATATGTTGGTTGTATGCTGTAATTTTTTTAAAATTTACCTACATGCATCAGTTTTTCAACACATTAGAAAGGAAATACTAGAGTGAGAGTAAAAGAGTAATCCATGTACTTATGGGTGGGAGATGATAGTGTAGGAGCACACTCAAAATATTAAGATTATTGTAAAACCAAAGCAACATAATAACAAGCATGCACATAACAAAGAACACAAATGATTACCTTGGAAACACTTAATCAGGAAAACCAACTACCAATGGGCATATATTATCCTTGGCAAATATGTCCAAGACAAATACTTGAGGTACTTTACAATGGAAAAAATAAGCCACTTAAATAGGCTTCCTTCACATGAATACCATGGGCTAAACCACCATAAATAACCTATGGTAAAACCACCCTTGATTGAGTCAAGATTAATCAAACAACCGCTCTTTAAACTTGACTTGAGATACAAAACCTATCCCCTACAAAATTTGTTTTGGAATTAAGGTCTTTACATGTGATTGCTTCACATCATTATAATTGGCCTTCATGTGCTTCCACCAATTCTTGCTTCATTTTCTAGAATATTGTCACCAATGTGTAGGGACTTATCTAGTGAATACTTTCTCATCTACAATCTGTAGGATGCACTTAACAACAACAACTGCAAATTTGTTGCCTCTTTCAACAACAATTCCAATTGACTAAGAAATTGTCACGCTTTTCAATAAGCCCTTCCCTTTAGTCAAATTTTAACGTTATGAATTCCATGCCCTCTCTCCATGGCTCCCTTTCATAGACCACTCTCGTGAGAAAGTCCAGCTCTACTTATGCTCTACAATGTTAGAATTACTAGAGATCCAAAGCAACATAATAACATGCATGCACATAACAAATATTACAAGTGATTACCTTGGAAACCCTTAATCGTAAAAACTAGCTTCCACTAGATATTTATTATCCTTGGCTTATATGGCCAAGTTGGCCCCTGAGGCACTTTACAATGGAGACAATATGCCATTTAAAGAGGCTTCCTTCACATGAATTCCATGGGTTAAAACCACGTGCCACTATAAACCTCCTATATTAAACCCATCCTTGAGTAAGTCGAGATTAACCCAACAAAACCAAACTAGGTACCTACATCACATAAGATAGTGGATTTCCTTGAGTGGGGAAAGGGATAGTGACAACTAATAATAGGAAAGGAGATTAAGATGAGTAAAAATAACTATGAGGTGAGAGGCGACAATGTTAGGGTGGACCTACCAAGGGAAAAAAGAAGTAAGATGCAAAAGGTGATGATGATAACCCACCACTGACGAGGGTGTAGGAGGTGGCGATGATGGTAAGGTGATATCAATGAAGCCACACAACATTGATGCTTGAAAAAATCATCGAAGGCACCAATGACGATGAGGTGTTATCAATGAAGGCATATGATAATGATGTTGGAAAGCACCATCGAAAGTGCCAAGGATGGTGAGGTGTCATCAACAAAGGCATGAGGAGACAACATAGGGAAGCATCGTTGAAGGCACGAGGTGAAAAAACTGGTATAGGGATAGCAAAGGCATGAGAGAAGAGAGGTAGAAGGAAGGAGATATTAGCGTTAGGGACTGTTAGATTTTGGGGTTACTCCAAAAATGTTTTCACCTTGTAAGAGTGCTATGTATTCTAGCACCTTGGAAATGCATCATTAACATATGGATGGCTCAGTTTGGGTGGATGCTTGACCTTGGTTAGAGTGTTGGCATGGTGCCCTTACCTAGGAGGTTGTCACCCAAATTGACATGGTGACTTGTTGATGATTGCAGCTATGTGAGACATTCTCCAGCTTACAAACCTGTGAGATGTGGATCATTGCAGCTATGTGAGTCTTTCTCCAGCTTACAAACCTGAGAGAAATCCCCTAAGAAGGGTACATGTTTCCTACCTGAGACAGAGATGGAACATAGAGATGACCTCCTCGATTCAGAGAGTTGAGAATAACTCTAGGTGAAAGGTGATCTGTTGAGTTAGACGTGCCTGTGGCTGAGCACAAGGTGAACATGTGAAATCCCAAAGTGCTGGGAGCATCATCATGTGAATAGAAAGGAAGCTGATGTATTAGCCTCCTCTGAGCAACAGAGTTGACGAGAAACTCCAGATGATTCTCCTATGTGAGGTAGTGGGAAATAAGATTTGTAGAGTGGATGTGCTTGTGGACGAGCACATGTGAACACATGAAGATCCGATTCTTCTGTGTAATGCAGTGAGCCAGAGATATGGACATCCCTATGGATTTTACCCTAGTGGATGAGCACTAGTGAGTGTATCATATCCCTTTCTATATTGTTCAAGAGTCAGACCTTCCTGTAACCCTAATTGTAATGTAAAGGGTATAGGTCAGCCCCACCTTAATGTGATTAGTAATAAATGTAAATTAAACATAATTAATTTGGTTAATATTAATTATAATGTGACTTAGAGAGGTCAGCCCTGTTGTGCCAATAAACACTTCTGTTGATAGGACATGTCTAATATAAGTAAAGGAAGATTCCCCATTGTGGAAATATATCCTACACATGAGTTTGGAAATTTCAGCATGTATATCTCCTGGGGAAAAGTGCACACCTCTCTTGGGCCCTAATATTTTAGGGTTTGAGCACCCTCTTGTGTGCTAGGTATTATTGGTGGTGAAGGTATTTCTCTTGCAGAATATAGCAAAGGATTTGGCTGGGTTTTCTTCCCTTGTTGAGAAGGGTTTCCTATGATACTTCTTGTGTTCTTGTGCATGGTGTTTCTTCTTGTGATCTTGGTTGCTGCAACATTATTGTTTATGGTTAAGTCAAATGAAAAATTGGAATGAACTACATGCTTAACCTAGCTTATTGAAAAATAAACATGGTATCAGAGCATAGGTGTTGAAGAACCCATTGCACAAAAATTCAAGGCAAATCGTCCTCTTTTTGCAGAACCGTACAACCCTCCTAGGGTTTCTAGAAATTCCATACAACCCTCCTTCTTTCTTAGTTTCATCCCTTAATACTTGGACTTTGGGGATATTTTTTGGCATAGGAGAGTACGACCTCCTCCAACACACCTCCAGAGACTCTTAGAATGAAATTGCAAGCATTTTCAATTTTTGACCCTAGGGTTTCTAGGGTTTCACTAATTTCTGCAAAAATTTTAGTATTAGGGTTTTTGCAACTCATTGAAGGAGCTCTTCAGCTTACCAGTGTTCTCTCATATTTCAAAGGCTTATTTTTGGTAGTCACAAGTCCAACAAAACCTAAAAGTGCTAGCCTGGCCTAGCCGTTATGTTTTGTAGCCTAGTTGACAAAGGGTTGTGAAGAATCTAAAATTATGATGAACAAAACTATGATGGAAGTTAAGGACTTCAAAGGAAGACTTATTGTGGGCAATACAAGAAGGTGTCACTGTGACATACCTCCTTCATGAAGATGTCAAGAGGACAAAGACCAACCAAGATCCATTGGAGAAATCATATCAACACCCTCAAGTATGCACTTGTATATATATTATTTGTATCATTGTCATGAAGGAAATTGCAGGAGGAAGGAACCTTTTGCTAAAGTCATGGATCCATAGGAATCTCAATGCATTTAGAGGAACAATACACTCAAGGTGAAGACTCCAGGCTTGATTGTCGTAATTTTCAGTCCCCTAACCTATATTTCTAAATTTTTCTACATTACAAGTAGGTGTTGTAGCTGTGACAACAATCCTTAAATTGTTTTAATTCTAGAGATGCACTCATAATTCTCCTTTAGGAGATATTCTTGTTTTGGTTCCTCTTGTTTTCTTGTTCTAGACAGGTTAACAATAAAGGAATATGTTTATCCTTCAGAGGGAGCCACTTGACTCTGAGGGAGTCAAAACTAATTGAGAAAGAGGAAGAATAGAACCATCATTGGGGCAACCAATGCAATAATACATGATCAGAATCTTTCTATGATTCTATGGGAAGAAGAATAAATGACACAGTATATGTTCAGAATAAGAGTCTTCACCAGAATTTGAAAAACATAACTCCTAAAGAAGTCTTCACCGGAATGAAGCTTGAGATTGAACACTTCAGGTTATTTGGGTGCCCAGTGTATTTTCATGTACCCAAAGAGAAGATGTCCAAGCTATATTCTTTAGAAAGAAAGGATACAGTGAATATTCAAAGACATTCTAGATCGACTTCCCTGGTCAAAGACAGATTGAGACAAGCAGAGAAGTTGTCCTTGAATAAGAGATAGTCTTTCAAAGATCCAGAGAATCTCAGATGGAGATTGACAGTAAGACAATACCTTCTCCCCCTTTAGCAGTTTAGAGGGAGACACAAATTATTCCAGTTGATCCAGTTTCTATAGTTGATATGTTTAGAGATATTGCAGTAGGGAATAAAAGGCCTACCTAGACTCACTCTGCAAGAGGCAGAGAAAGATACAAGACTCTCAAGGCACATCTCGAGAAAGCAAAAGATATTTTCGATCTATCCTTCAGTCATGAGCCACTTCATTGATGCTGAGCCTCCTTGTCTTAGAGAAGCAACAGGAAAATAGGTATGGCAAGATGCCATAACAAAAGAATACCAATATATGTTAAAGAATGATGTATAAGATATTATTCAGGGACCAGAAGGGAAATCTGTGGTAACTTCCAAGTGGATCTATAAGATCAAGCATGCAGTTGATGGAAGTGTCGAGAAATACAAAATGAGATCTATAGATAGAGGTTTCTCACAAACAGATGGAGTTTTCTATGATGAGAC
Source organism: Picea abies (assembly GCA_900067695.1). Taxonomy (NCBI): domain Eukaryota; kingdom Viridiplantae; phylum Streptophyta; class Pinopsida; order Pinales; family Pinaceae; genus Picea; species Picea abies. Next base: position 6,724 of record CBVK0100408072.1, on the reverse strand, counting down.
ACTTGATCCAGTAAATCCGATACCATTCGTACTACCATCCATGAGTTGGAAACTATATCAGATAGATAGATTCTTGATGAGTTTGTATTTCAACAAGAGTGTTGTTGATCCAAACCTATATTATTATAGTGTTGGTGACGAGAGCATGATTTTGATGACTTATTCGGAAAGCCTTGTTGTTGGATACAAGTAATCCTTGAATTATGAATTCGAAATGAAGAATCTGAGTATGATGCACTACTTCTTGGGACAAGAAGTATGACAGAGGATCGATGAGATTTTTCCCGAGTCAAGGAAAATATATAGTAAAAATATTAAAGAAGTTTGGTATGACATAATGAAAAATCCATTGTGATGGATTTAAAGAAGAAGATTGATGATGTTTCAGATGAGACCGATCCACAAATGATTGGATCACTGATGTATATGGTTAACACCAGACTTGATTCATGCCATGGAGTGAATGTTCTTAGTCATTTCATGAGTCAATCAAGACAGACTCACTAGACAACAACAAAACATGTATTGCGATATATACGAGGCACATTTAGATATGGCCTGAGATATGCCTCTAGTGTGAACTTGATTTTGTAGGATATGCTGATTTAGATTGAGAAGAAAGTATAGTGGACTGGAAGAGCACATCCGGTTGATGTTCTACCATGAAGGTTGCCATGGTTTCCTAATGCAGTAGGAAACAAAACTCTGTGGCCTTGAGTACCACAGAGGCAGAGTATATAGCATCAAGTATTCAAAGAAATGTGGCTTCACAAAACTTCTGACAGATTTACTTGACCATGAGATGGATCCTATGATGATAACCAAGAGTCGTGTGTAAAGCTCCTTGAGAACCCAATATTTCCTGATGGATCGAAAGATGATGAGATGAAATATCCTTATATCAGAGATATGATGTAGAGAAAAATCGTGCACATGTAGTGCCTTCCTACACATGAGCAGATTGCAGACATCTTCACCAAACTAACTTGGTGAAAAAAAATGGCTCCCTAGTTGAGAGGGACTGTTGATGACTCCAGCCAAGACAAAATTCAAAGTACATTCGTGTGAGACTTGGCATGATGAAGAATGCCTCCCTAACTGAGAGGGAGTGTTTTTGATTGAAGCTATGTGAGACATTCTCCATCTTACAAACTTGTGAGATGTGGATCATTGCAACTATGTGAGTCTTTCTCCAGCTTACAAACCTGAGAGAAAGCCCCTAAGAAGGGTACGTGGTTCCTACCTGAGATAGAGATGGAACGTAGAGATGACCTCCTCCATTCAGAGAGTTGATAAGAACTCCAAATGATTATCCAATGGGAAAGGTGATCTGTTGAGTTAGACATGCATGTGGTTGAGCACAAGGTGAACGTGTGAAATACCAAAGTGCTGGGTGCATCATCATGTGAAAATAAATGAAGATGATGTATTAGCCTCCTCTGAGTAGCAGAGTTGACGAGAAACTCCAGATGATTATCTTGTGTGAGGCAGTGGGAAAAAAGATCTATATAGTGGACGTGCCTGTGGACGAGCACAAGTGAACGTGTGAAGATTTGGTTCTTCTGTGTAGTGCAATGAGCCAGAGATATGGACATCCCTATGGATGTGCCCCTAGTGCATGAGCACTATAGGGTGTATCAGATCCCTTGCTATATTTTTCAAGAGTCAAACCTTCCTGTAACCCTAATTGTAATGTAAAGGGTATAAGTCGGCCCCACCTTAATGTGATTAGTAATAAATGTAAAAGATAATTAATTTGGTTAATATTAATTATAATGTGACTTAGAGAGGTTGGGCCTGTTGTGCCAATAGACACTTCTATTGATAGGACAAGTGTAATATAAGTAAAGGGAGATTCCCCATTGTGGAAATATATTCTACACTTGAGTTTGGAAATTTCAGCAAGTATATCTCCTTGGGAAAAGTGCACACCTCTCTTGGGCACTAGTCTTTTAGGGTTTGAGCACCCTCTTGTGTGCTAGGTATTATTGGTGGTGAAGGTATTTCTCTTGAAGAATATAGCAAAGGATTTGGTTGGGTTTTCTTCCCTTATTGAGAAGGGTTTCCCATGATACTTCTTGTGTTCTTGTGCATGATGTTTCTTCTTGTGATCTTGGTTGCTGCAACATTATTGTTTATGGTTAAGTCAAATGAAAAATTGGAATGAACTACATTATTAACCTAGCTTATTGAAAAATCAACATGACTAACCCATTAGGAGCACATAATGGGAGTGTCAGTTGCTAGATTGAGGGAGGTTCTTAATTAGGAGGAGGAGCATTGGGCACTTAGCCCTTGGAGCTTGGGACCATGTGATATATACCTTGGAGGTTGGACGCTTGACTTGAGGATGCTTGGGTTGAGGAACATACTTCACGAAGGTTGTTGATGGACCTGAACACATATGTTGAGGAGGAGCATTGGAGTTTTTTGACCACGTTGGCACACATGAGAGTAGCATTGGGAACATGAGAGGACACATGGTGCATAGTTAGAGGAGGAGAGCCTTGTGTGGGGACACTTGGATAACAAACCACCATGGAAGAGGGAGTGTAGGACTGATAGTGTGTTGGAGAGTGCACCATCTTGTAAGAGGGATGTACCCAAGGAGGACCATGCTTGGAGCATGTTTCACTTTGGAGGTTGGATAAATCCTAGTTTGATAGATGTGCATCCTTGTATTGTAGAGAGTTGCATGTGGGGTTGCCTTGTTGGTTACTTTAAGGTCCTGGTCCTTATTTTACGTTAGCCTCCCTCACCTATTGTGTGTGTGTGTGTGTAAGGGAGGAGAGAGCTCTTGTATTCATTATCATCATTTGTACTCTATCTTTGAACTTGTCTTAGAGACGTCTTGCAGGGAGCAAGACATTAGGGTTCATGAGGAAACCCTAGGAGAGAGAGGTCTTTTAGGGAGAAATACGCTAGGTTTCATGAGGAAATCCTAAGAGCTAGATTCTAGGGTTCACGAGGAAACCCTAGAAGAAGATAAGGAGAGAAGATACGTCTTGGATGTTCATGAGAGATTGCTTTTGTGTGATGCTAGGGTTTTCTCTTGTGATGCTAAGGTTTGTGCTATTCATGTAAACTCTAAAGAAGAACATGAAATTGAAGACGATGATGATTATTAAGGTTCTTGTTATTTTTTTAGCTCGGGAGGTACTCCACATGTGTGTCTTGTATGCATATGTAACCTAGTACCTACACTACTAGACACTTGACTTTGTAATGGGTTTTTATAAAGTTGTGATAAAGTGGTTCTTTTATGTAAGTGACTTTTTAATAAAGTGTACCTTCTAATATTAAAGTGACTTTATTTCATAAAGTGCACTTATGTTATAAAGTGAAAATGTACTTTAATATTTTAAGTGATTTATTTTGGAGGGAATGAATCATGTCCCTTGATCTTGTAAAGGAAAGATTAGATCTTGGCCATTAGATCCAGGGTTGGAGAAGGTGAAGGGTCACTTTCAGATTATAAGAGAATGCATTGGGTAGTGTGAAAGATACATTGAGAAGAGTTTGAGAGAGATTTGTGAGATAGCTTGAGAGAGGAAAGTTAGGGACACAAGGAGGGTACATTTCCCAAGAGAGATTGGGCACAAATCGCAAGGGAATATTTCTTGTGGGTGTTGATATTTATTGTTGTTGTTGGAGGCCATACTGTATGGATTTGTACAGTCCTTACATCAAGGGAAAGAGGGAACATAAATCGAGGCATTGGAGGCATAGATTTCGAGGCCGTTTTGAGGGTTTTTCTTGTTGCAAAAGGGTTGTACATATCAGGTCATACAACAGATAGTGGCACAAATTTCGAGATGCTATTTTTATGGGTGGGTCATACAACAGTACAAAATTGGCATGTTTTCCAAGGTAGAATTTGTGGTGGAAAATTTGGGTGTTGTAAGTGGATTTCTCTTGCCTATAAATGTTATCTTGTTGCTGATATGTACTTTCCTGAAGCTATATAAATCTCTCTCTCTCTTTCATTGGGTTTCCCCACATTGGGGTTTTCCCTGGCATTACCTAAATTTCTGAGTATTTCTGGGTTGAATGGTTGTTGTTCATTATGTTTATTCCGTTGCAAAATTGCTTAGCAATGTGTATTTCTACTTATGGTAATTTCTGAATGCGGGTTTAGAAATTTCAGAGTTCATATAAGGCAATTATCTCTAGGTTGCTAAGTGTATGACATAATTTAGTACTTGCTGATTTTGTCATTTAAATTTCTATAGTTCTTTTTGTACTGCTAGGGTTTCTACCTTAGTAAAAGACATGGAGAGTGGAGCTAAGATCTTACATAATTTTGGAACCTTGTTTCTATGGGATGTGAAGCGAAGGAAATATCATGGAGAGATAAGTTTGATGATTCTTGAGCTTTTTGTGATGCCTTGCTTGGAAGAAAACTCAGTTATTGTATCCTTGATGTTCCATGGAGGTCTTGGTACTTGTATTGATGCCAAAGTTGAAGACCTGGGGTTTGAGGACTCAAACCCTAGGATGGGCATGTAGATTTGGAGGCTAGTGCTAGAGTTCTCTTGTCATGTACTTGTGTGATGCAATATGGCCAAGGTTTCAAACCTTAAGGAAGACAACAATAGTAGTGTGGAGAGTTTGCGTGACACAAGCTTGTTGTATTTACCAAGGAGAAATTGTCAATGTTTATGCTAGCATGTTGAGGATGTTTGGTGAAGTGACCAACGTTGGTTGGGAGTGATTTGTATCTAGGGTTTTCTTATGGTTTCTCTAGCTAGGGTTTGGAGAGATTGACTTGTGCTAGCTTTGCGACAAAGTTGTGATATGTACTTGTACTTCAGTTTTTATATAATAATATATGAAGTTTACAATGGTCCAGATATTGTGTACTTGTAGAGTTGATTTCTAGTGTATGTTATTTTCTTAATTGAATAGATTTCAACCCTTATTGTTCACGTTGATTTGATATGAAATATAGTTGAATTGGTTAAGTGATTTAACACTTATATGGAAGATAAAGGAGTAGATTTGTTATTGTTATAATCTAATGTAATGAGATATTTCAGATCTATTATATGCCTTGAAATGCATTCCCTAAGGGATGTATTATTCTAGCATTGAAGTGCATTCATATGGTATTTATTCTCTTGGGTTGTTGGGTGAAATTGGGTTGAAGGGAATTGAAATATTATTGCTGCAATTTAATATTTGAGATTGTCCCTAAGGATGGAATTTCACAGGGATTAGATCAAGGAAACCAAATTGTTGAGATAATTTTTTTGAAGTTGCATTAAAGGTCAAATTTCCAAAATTTCTACTGGGAAGTGATACTGCAACTATAGGCTATGGGATACAACCAACCACAAATGAAATCTTCGAAGAAAGAACAAGGGTGTGATGGTTAGCCCTAATTAGAGAAAAGTCATCTTGAATAGGGCCATACTCGAGATAATGACCGAGGAAGAATTGATACAATGATGAAGCGATTGAAGGAGGAAATTGAAAGGTAAGAAGAGGAGATGAGAGAGTGAGGCAAGTCTTGACTTGGGTGTTTGAGGGACAAGAGAAAGGATGGAAAGAAGGGGAGAAAGAGAACAAGGAGCCAAGAGAGGAGAGGTTGCATTGAGCAATTTGGGGTAGGGGTAGAAGGGGAAGGAGAAAAGGGTGGGGTGACCTAGAAAGGGCTTAGAAGAGGTAAATATTTTGGGAAAAGGTGGATGAGAGGAATGGTGTGGGATTATCAAGGCAAAAAACTCATCACAGTTATGGTGTCCTAGAGAAGGCCTAGTTTCTAAATTTTGAGAACATGTTGAGGCAACCTATGAAGTAAGAGGGAATCTTGGGAGAATTTGGGGGCACATCACCCATGCTTGAGTTGGAGGAAGTAGTTCAAAGGTTTCTAAAATAGACTTAGGTTTGGGAAAGGACGTGACATTGGTAGTTTGAAGAAGGAGATCTTGTCTAAAAGAAGTGTTGATTTGAGATGTAATGTCTTGTTTAGAGGGAGTACATTGTTGAGAGATATTGACTTGGATCAAGGGAGATTGTGAGATTTGTTGGGAAGAAGAATATTTCTTTTGTCGAAGGACATGACATTCATTCGAGTTGTGAGTGTTTCACTTATGATACTTGCACCATTTTTTTGAAATAGGGTGAGGGTCAACATATAAATCTTTGTGATTAGTCACAGGAGAACCTATTTGAGGAGGAGGAGACTTGGGTGCTTCATATCGCTTGGGTGGAGGCACATAAGGCATTGAAGCAGGATGTCTTTCAGATAAGTCTGGAAGTTCAACTTGGGATTGTTCAGAAAACTCTCTAAGGATTTTCTCTTCAAGTTGTTGCATTTAGGGCATGCATTCGTCACACTTTCTACATGAGGTGGGAGGTTGCATGTTTGCTTGGTTAAAAGAAGAGGGAAAAGTTGTATGAGTAACTTGGATAGGAGGAGAAGGGATAGGTGTCAATTTGGAAGGAATTGGTGAATAAAATTTATGGTTAAATCGGTTTATATAGTAATAAAGGTGAAGGTTTCCTACATTAAGGTTAGGTAAGAATTGTTGTTTGAATGCTTAGAAGGTTACCATGAGGCATGTTAAGAACACTCATCTGAGTGAGGTGAGAGAGGTTGGACATGTTTTAAGGATAGAGCTAGTTGATGCCAAGATGAAATAAGCTAAGGAAAAGGAAGTTATAAGAAGGACAAGAAGAAGACTCTATAGTCCCAAGGAGAATGGGGGGGGGGTAAGAA